>JASANE010017920.1:0-27980 GCA_030248225.1 Trileptium ribeirensis
AAATGTAAGAAACATAATACATACAGCATTCACAAACACACAAATATACAACAATAACAATTATATAGACCATGTGCATTCTTGATTGGAGAAAATATATATAAGATATAAATAAAAAGAACATGTGTCGAGTAGACTTCGTAGTAGCGTAAAAAGGAGAACACGGGAGCACACCATACGTCGGGCGCTGGAACGGACAAAAAATATGTGGTGCAGCAGCATGAACAGAAAAGCTTTGTTGTATGCTTTTATTCACTACTGCTTGAGCCTGACTTAGGCTACGAACGTGTACCCGAACCAACGAACAAATGCTACTACGTACGCAATAATAACACCACCGCCACACATGGCATTCTACATTCGTCGTTTTCTTTCATTATCAATATGAAATATTCTCCATTGTTGCTGTTACTATTAATATTGCTATCATTATTAAAGGCGTAATAATCTATTATGAAACAAAAACACGTTTATTTTTAATATTGGAGCTACTTAATGGTACGTTATTAGCCAGCTATGTATTAAGTCATCGCTGATATAAAAGCGAGTACGTAAAATGACCTAATCGAGGGTGTAGCAAAACATCACACCATTGAAAAGATCCACGAGAAATTGTACGATGGTCCAGCTCGGCTTCGACCACATGCCTCAAATTTGTAAGACTACCATGGTACACAACGCTGGGGGACATATACCACTCGTCATATAGTTGAGCCACAGGAAGGCAAGGGATATCTCCCCACCCACCCTAAACCACATTTATTCCCTGAGGCTCGAACGAAGGCGCGGGAACAATTTTGCACAATTTGGCAAAAATGGAGGAATAATTTACCAAGAACTAGACTGAGAAATATTGCCAAAAATTGTGTAACTATTTAGCAATATTGAAGAAAATTTGAACATTTAAACGCTTCTACATTTACCGTTCTGTCCAACCTCTCTCCAGCACCAAAATTTCTGTGTTTTTATAAATGCTGCGGTATACGGCTATTAATTATATATAAATATTCTGCCCGAAGCAAGTTACAAGTATTAAATTATTTGGAACATTTAAAACCTCTTTGTGAAACGCCCACATTTCATCATGAAAGTAGTTAAAGTTGAGTTTTTGACGGATAGGGCTAAATCAATTGCCTCAGTAGCACTGCTAATGTACTAGGACCAGTTCTAGCGTTAAGGGATCCCAGCTGCACCACATTTTCTTGGCGTGGTGGTTGGACAATCCCGGCTTCCACGACTCCCCGGTGAACTGCTAGCTGACCTAAGGGAATCGATTAGCTTAGCAGGCTTCCGGCGTGTTTACCAGGGTGTTCGGACTGGCCCCTATACTGGCCCACGTGTCTAGTAGCCTGAAGGTCCCCTGAGGGAGGGTCAACTCCTAGGCCTGCTCACAGGTATTAAAGATGACCCGCCTTTCTCTCATTCTATCCTAATCTTTACCGGTCGTGAATTCCCGTATTTTAATCTAGTACGCGTGGACCCGCGTCTGACCTTGCCTCTGATTACCCTAGTACGGGCCTTCCTTTTGAGAAATAATGGCTCTAGGGAACACCTGGGTACTGTTCCTAGGGCCCTTATCTGGTATAAGTAGTGTTGGTCAAAGCGGAGGACAAACATCTACCTATATGTTCCGGTGCTACATCACACCCGAGTTACGCGGATTGCCGCTTAAGTAGTGCCCAACTAGTTCGTGCGATTCCTTGACGGGTTCATGTAAATTTCCTAACATGTTAATACTGTCTTTATCGTGGATTGTAGAAAATTGTATTCAGTTTTGTCCGGGTTCAGAAATTTTAGTCAGAGGTTTACAACCAGATCGCCTGACCATGCAAGTAACTTCCTGACACTTTATTAATTTGATACAGATAAGAGTGCTCTCTAATACGGATCGAGACAGAGACCCGAAGTCTTCCTACCGGCTCTCGTGCTATGGCGGCCGTTAGTTTCTGAGACTGCCCATCAGACAATGCCTAAGGATTTTGTGAAGTTCCCTGAAAGGTTTGTGTATGACTGCTAGTATTGCGCTAACGTTTTTATCCGACCCTAAGAAATTTGGATTTAATTTGTACTATAAAAACTTTAGCCGTCCGGGAACGATAAAGAACGTATCGCCTAAACATAAAATAACACTTTAACACTTTATTAAAGCAATGTGAACAATTATATATTTAAACATGTAAGCCAGACATCCATATAACATGAGAAACATGGGTACCACGCAGGGTGCCCACAAAAGCGTGACTCGTGATGTGAACTCTAGCCAGCCCTGTCCTATTATCAGTGACTAAATAAGCTACCCACCCTAGGTTTTATTCATCTTTGGACGTGCCCCCTAATGGATAGTTTCGACAACCTAGTAACAATTCTTCCAATGATCCGCGATTGACTGCGCTTTCAACATTAGTGCTTGATTACCCTTTATTCAATCAGGGTTTGAACTCTCGTTTACTCTCCGTTTCCTATATAATCAGTCCATTTCAGGAGGTCTGGAGTCACTTGCAAACATCCTGCTGTTATGGTGAGCCGATTTCCTATTACAATCGAAAAGCATTCTGCGCCGGGACAGGATGGGAAACGAGGGCCTTTACCAAAAACGGGAAGCCAATGCAGCATCTTCCGAGTACAGGACGACGTTGCTTGCCTTCCTATGATTTTAGCTCTATACTTTCGACATTAAAATTGTTCCAACGAGGACCCCTGCCGCGTCTACACGGTATGGGTGTCCACGTATGATAGTTTTGATTAAGAGAAGCGTGTTGCTTGTGACAACTCCTCAGAAAACTGGCTCCACTATGCGGTGCGGTCTCGGTGAATCTTTTAAACTGAATTTGACCTCTTAAATCACAGGTGACTCCAACTCGTGTCCATCTTAGTCTTCTGCCTCTTCGGGCATTACTGTTTCGCGTTCTGATTTATAGCCATTTGTAGCGCTCCGGCTTGACGCGATCGCCGTCGCGTTCCTTAACTTAAGCTGGTTTGATTTGAAAAGCTAGAGTCGTAGACTTTGCATTTGGACACACATCAAAAATCTCCCATTGCGCTAGAGCTTGATTGAAGTTGGTTAGGATACGTCCACAGCATCGGAGTGTCCGGATCCACCCGAAAATAGTTATCAATTGTTGAAAGCTGACGCGGTACTCTACCGTATCAACACGGCGTGCGACCCGTCTGAATTTTATGGTTGTGGGGCCTTACTCATTTAAAAACACTCAAAACACGAACTCGAATTTTGGTAGTTTCATCGGGCGTCTCCTTTTTCTATTGTTTTCCGTAAAATCAATGCTGTGCCCTGATCTGCAAATGACCACGTCCGTTTTGAGTGCTGGACTTCCTCCGCTCTTCAATTGACATGACTTCCACTCGGTTGAACTGGAGCCATTCGCGTCTTATTTACCTATGATACGAGTCAGACCGTTTTACATACCGTTTCGATAATCTCTAGCGCAAAAGACGAAAAAGGTTCAAGCGGGAATACGGCGTCCGAGGTCCCGTAGTGTGCTAACATGCTCACTCGAACTTCGGAAGCCTTAACCGTTCAATTAAATCCGTGAAGTTTCCTACCGTGTCTATACGGCATGATAAACTTATTTTGAATTGAATGGTAGGCTAAGAATTCTAACAAATTTCACTGAGTAATAAGCTCAATTTTAAAGTTGGCTTTACAGAGTAAATTTTGATCGTCACTCAACCGCGACTCCTGCTCGCGGCTGCCTCCAGGTCAACACAACTTCTTCAGCAATTTACCCCTCCCGTGTCCCTGTGTCCTCCCTCATTCCCGTGTGTACTCCTTACTCCCCTGATTCCTATTCACATCACTTAATAATTAAAACTTTCCACCCATCGAGTCTAGAAAATAAAAAGTGCGACCCGATGAGTGGGTAAACCAGTCGAGATTCGGTGATTTTGTGAAGAATTTTAAACGCAACCTTAGGAATGAATACTTTAACCGCGAAAGCTTTGGCTAAAGTTTGGACTACTAAATTTTCGAAGCTCCGGCACTTACGGGCGCGTGAAGTATCCGCCGGATATTCCCCCGCAAGGACGGCCCTTACTAGATAATTTTTTCGGAAACCAAGAGGAAATCACCAGGAGCAACTCTCCACCACGTCTGCACAGCGGGAGGCAATCCTGGGTAAACCTGGCGCAAGACGAAAAGCAAAATAGGAAATAAAAACCACGAACAAGCCAAGATGAGCAACAAACGGAAAAAGAGGGGACAACCGCCAAATCAAAAACTGTTAAACACAGAGCAGCAACTATCGACTGGTCCTGACGCTGCATCACGCCTTTTCTTTTTATACTATGGGTTACCTCCTCCCCGTTTTCTCTGTCTGACTTGACCCGAAAAATTTAAGTTTTCAAATATCGGCCAAGAACTAAGTAAAGCTGGCAATGTACAAACATTTGAAAATCGACAACAATAATAATAATAACATTAATGGCCAAAGTAACCCTGAGGGGCGTAAATAAAATGCAGGCCATGCCGTTCTCGATATACTAAACCTAAGCCTTAGTCTTAGCCTAAGCTAAGGTCCTTATATGACACATACACTAAGCCTAAGCCTAAGTCGGGGGGCTGCAGCCCCCAACCCACCGCTCTGAGCGGTTCCTTTTTCTAATGTTATAACGTAACGCCCCTCAGGGTTACTTGGGGGACATTAATAATAATAAAATAAAGAATAACATAACGACACACAACAACGACTGGCGTGTGGCGACTATCAGCAACGGCGGCCAACACAAAATGTCCGTGGGACACAATAGCTGCTTCGGAGGAAAAACAACCTAAACCTCGCGCTGGTCTGGGCGAAGTTTTAAACTTGATAAAATATATCGCCGCTGTCGAAACTGTGAAAATATACGAATTTTATTAGATTAATTATCATTTCAGGTGGATGGAAAGTAATAGGCGGTCGAGGGATGGATCAAGTCTATAACCGGGCTGACCGCCTACTGATGAGAAAAGTTTTTTCAGTGTAAACTAGTTGGCAGAGACCGTTTTTCTTGCTAAAACTAATAAAATTTAGTGTCCCAGGTCGGTTATGCGGATCCTGAGCGCACCCTTGGGGGTGAGCGGTCCCTGTTTTCGATGAAATAGTTGGTATTAGATCCCGCGGAGGTATAGAGTGCCAAAAAACTGTGGAATTTTGATTATTTTGACTATGCTTCTAGGCTTTGAAAATTCGGTGTTTAAGCGGCTAGTTAGGGTCCATAAGCACTTACGAGTAAAAATAGCTTGACCCGAAGACGTGATTTTGAAGCCTTAGAGGACCCCATGATAATTTTACAACCCTATTTTGCCTGAAGTGTGAAAAAATCTCGAAATTTCTAAATTCAAAGCACCCCTGTACAACGATGTTGCCCTCAGGTTGTGTCGATTTCGTTTCACTCTTTATACTCAGAAATACTATGAAGATGGTGTGCGCGAAATGTTATACTTCTCCTGCATGCCAGCATATGTCCCCAATTTCAAAATGCAACAAAAGTTTTAGTTTGAATTTTCTTTACACGAATTCTGCGCGGCGCCCCGACCCATTCTGACACACAGTGTACTATGAATTTTACAACATACTAATTATTATCAACGTTTTGGTTATTATACTAGTTATGGATGCGCACCGGGATCGGCCTTGGGGCACCGAACTCGTGGGATCGAATGAAAATCGTGAGAACTTCGCCCTTTTCCCCGGCCCATCCGAGTGCGAAAGTTTTCCTTTTCACAAAACGCAATAATATGTGATAACACCGTACCTTTAATCATGGTAGGGTCAACCGGATCTTTGTAATTCGACGTGCCCAATATTCCCGTGTGATGCGAGAATCATCCCGGTTGGAGCGTGATGATACAACACATTATAATAACGATACAGTTCTATTTCATATCAACTATTCATGATACGCCATTGAACACCGGGATCACGTTCCACCGCTATCCTGTCGCCCTTTAGGCCGAAATTTACCCCTTTTTGTATCACGTTAAGTATCCGCGAACTTAGTGAAAGAACTAGAGCTGTTACATCCCTTAAATATTTTTACATTTATTTAGGGTAGAAATCGATTTCGCGAGAAAATGTGAGAAAACGGAAAATTTGCATAACATTTATACTTTAATTGCGTGATTTCCAACCCTTGAAGAACGTTTAATTGAAATGCGAATGTTCCTGACCTATTAGCTAAATTGTACTAAGTTTGTGAAAATTTTCCAAAAATTTTGTTGAAAAGCGGGTAGAAGGACGACATATAACTCATTATGTTCCAGGCAAGAAAACGTCCTTCTCCCTTATTATTCAGCATTTTAAGGAGTTTTCCCATATGGTTTATAATATTTTGAGCCTAAGTTTCCTACATTTGTATCCTAACATTTTGAAAATATATCACTTTCCCATATTTATATCATTTATCCAACGCTCTAACCATTATATATATACAACACAATTGTAACAATATATCTATGTAATGTACATCTTAGCACGTACCTCCGAATAATTTCAATTTGATTGCCCCCGAGAAAAGGTCCGACTGCAGGTGTGCTTTGACCCAGGGGTTCCTTTAGAAAATTTTCATGTGGTGGTTTTGGGGTTAATCAGCCCATTAGATTGTTTTAGGCTCTTTAGAAATGAGTGGATATTTCTGATGTCCTACTTAAAGCCTGTTACTTTTGCCTGGTATACTTGGTTCATCGATATCATATCACGGTTATCCTTATCTTAGTTAGATGCCTGAAGTGCTCGCAAGTAGTGCCTTTAAGTTGCCGCCGCTTTAGATGTATTTTGCTGTTGCTCGTTTTACCTATTCTCGCACCTCTTGCTTATTCTTATTCCTACTGTGGTAGTATCCTACGAGTCCCAGAAATCTTTGGAGTCTTTGGAGCTTCAAAGTATCGGACGTTTAAATTCCTCAATTGCTATTGCATTTTCTCTGGTCGGGCTTGACACCTTCGGTACTAATTATGTGTCCTAAGTATTTTAGACTGCCACGTCCAAAATGACATTTAGAGAGCTTTAGCTTTAGGTTTGCTTTAAGAAAGCGGTCGAAAACTCTGATTAGGTCCGTTAAATGTGCTTCGAACGTTGGTGAGAATACTAGTATGTCTTCTATGTAAATTAGGCATTATTCCCATTCGAGTCCTTTTAAAATCATGGACATGCAACGTTGAAAGGCTCCTGGGAACGAATTTAATGTGACCGGTAGGACATTATATTCATACTGTCCGTGCGCCGTTACAAAACATGTTATGTCTTTAGTTTCTGGGTCTAGCTCTAGCTGCCAGAAGCCTTTATTTAGATCCACACTCGACATTAGCATAGTATTACGAAGGCACCCTAGAATATCATCTATGCGGAGCAATGGGTAAGCATCTTGCTCCGCTACTGTGCCCACCTTCCGGAAGTCTACACAGAGGCGGAGTGAACTATCACTCTTGTTTAAATACACGATTGGTGAACTTCAAGGCGAGCTTGATGGTGATATAAATCCCGCATCTAGCTTACAATTAAGTTCCTCCCTAAGCGGTTTGCGTAAGGTGTGTGCTAGTCGATATGGTGTCTGCTTGATTGGTTTGGCATCACGTGTCTCTATGCGGTGTCGATGTTCAGTGTAACGCCCTAGATCGAAACCATGCATGCTGAATACGCCAGCGTTTTCAGCGATCGCGGTCTTCAATTGATTAGTTCGATAGGGGACAGTAATGTTTTATCAAAATAAATTTTACTTAAGACCGTTTGAGCTGTTTCGTGGTCGATAGAGCGGTTACTTGCCTCAATGTGTTGGATGATCCTTTGAGGGTGCGCTGTTATATTATTTAACTGTCTAGCCTGTTTGTGCTCGTCATATCTAATTAGATTTTGGTTTGTGTCTTTCAGAAACTGCACTGCGGGTTTGATAATTGTCTCAGTATGGCCAATAGTTTGTCCTGAGTAGATAGTGACCGGTGTATTGCCAAAATTTATTACGGCGATTGGCATGATCCTTCGATTTCTTAACACTAATGCGTGTGCCATTGCGATATCAGCCATTTCTTGTGCGGGTACGAAGAGTGCTGGTTCTACACCTGTTTCGGTAATCTCAGGAATACCGTTGATAAATATTTCCGTGTTTGGCTCGATTGTGGTGAGCTTCCTACATATTACTGCGATTAGCGGTGGGTCGTTACGTTCTAAACAAACAAAGGGTATTTTAGCCTCCTCCTCATCAAGTGCGGTTTCTAAGCAACATTTCTTAAAGTTTATAATACATTTTGGCGAGTGCGACATGAAATTTGTTCCTACGATGCTGTGATAAGGTGCTGTTTTAGTAACAAAGAAATCTTTTTGTACTTTTATAGACCCGATAGATAAAGGCACGCTTATGCTTCCGTCTAGTGCCAGCTCTGCTTGGTAGATGATACTATTTTAGTTGTGTCGTCAGGCCAAGGTTGTAATGCTAGTTTGCTAGTTAGATACTGCGATATAATGGATACATCCGCACAAGTATCTATCAGTGTAAGTACCGGCGTGCGGTATACAAAAGTGTTTATTAGCAGCGGTGCGTCCATGTGATGTATTGCGTTGAGATGTCGGTGGTAGGCTATTGTACGATGTCCTCTACGGTGAGATCGCTCAGATATGGCAAGTAGCTCGGTGGGTTCCACTAAAACGACGTTCTTGTCTTCGTTAATAACGTTTATTCGGGCATATCGACGAGGGCTCAGTGTCCGTAATTAGAAATGTTCCGTGGAAGCAGCTGGGTCCGAAACCATCTGTCTAAGTGTGTTTGTAGTGCCGTACCCATTCTCTGTCTTGATGCTTAATTGAAGTCGCTTTGGCTCCGTCCTACCACATGGTCGTTGGTGGTACCAGCGCTGTAAGCGCCAATTAACGTATTTAGGATAGAAACCGAATTTCTTCTAAAAATAGATTATTGCCCCTACGCAACGACTACCAGCACAATGAGCATCCAGAGGTATGGAGCCACTCCAGTTATGGTGATATATGAACGTCGATTACCTTGTTCAGCTGCTCATCCGCTATTTGTTGAACTTGCAGGTTCTTCGCCTTAGCATGTCCGGTGAGCTCCATGCGAGCTATTTAAGAGGTATATCTTGGAAGTCGTGAATAGTGATATTAGGACCAATGTGGACTGTGTCTTCCTGAGCGTCTAGCGTACTAACCAGCATGAGTGATTCCGCCACGAGCTGGGTGTAGTTATTATGCGACAGCCACTAAACCCCATTATCAGCGATGTTAAATCGTTTCTCCCCGGATCACGTGGCTGAGATGCTTCTTCTTTGAGACAACGGCCTTGCGTTCGGCGGTTCGGATTAGGACCCCTTGTGCTGTAGTAGCGACGTCGGTCTTGTTAGCAATTGGTCCGACCAATGCAGTATTTTTTACAGAGTTAACTGGCCTCATCTGGAGCTTCCTCGCCCATGATTATCCAGCCTAAGCAGCGCAATGTATGGTCCGTCGCTAATGTGTGGATTTCGCAGAATGCAATGCCTGGTCGCGTGTTGCATGAGATTAATTTTAGTACTTCGTGCTTTGCTCGCTCAACCCGAGTAGCGTAATCTAGCAGTGGTAGTTACATGTGGGCGCTGAGCTCTGGAACATTCCAGCCAACGGTAATTACCCGGAAGTAAAGGTCGGACGTCGTCTGACGTAACTAATGGAACTAGCAATATAAATGCAAATTTAAATGATCTTAGGTCAATATGTACTGGATAGATTTGCCAGAACTGGTAAGCCAGTGCTGGTTCGCGTATAAAAATGGTCTGTTATATCTGCGAATTCTTTTGAAAAAAGTTCTTTAACTTGGATGCGTCCACTACTTTCGGTGATAGTTGGCCGCTCACCATGGCCTCCATGACAGCATCGAGTGAAGACCGAAGGCTGGTGCGAAACATGTGGTTGACCAGCTCGCGGTGAACCTCAGCAACGTATCGCTGCTCTTAGCAACTCACCTGGTCAATCATGCTGACCATCTCCTGCATTTCATGATGTAGGAATGAGTAGAGTTCCTCATTAGCATGTGTAAATTTCATGATCGCGCGCTATTTACCGTCGGCGACAATTGTAGGTGTTCTGCATCTCCTTAGATAATGCGAGCACGTGTTTGGTTAAATCCTTTAGATGTACGGCATTGGTGAAAGCTACGCGTACGCCTAGAAAACCAGTAACTACATGTTTATGCGGCGAGAAATCCTTTCTTTCGGACCTTATGTTCCTCACAAATGTGAGAATTCGCCTCGCAATATTCGCGCTTCGTCGCCTGATGCATAACGGGGACGTGTTTGTTCCACTTGTTTTTTTCCATTGAAGTTTCGACATCCCAGTTGCTTTTTCACGATCGCAGGCACCCAACGTGGCTTCTGGTCTCGCCTTGGTCTATAGTACTTGACCTATACCGGATCTGCGACGGAGTAGAGATGCGTAAGCTTTGAAACCTCCTGTTGCTGAGACTTGGTCGCTTCTTTAGCCTATTTGTCTTGAGCCACATAATGCTGGTGATGACAGCAGTGTGTCGATCTTGGCGCGGACCTGCCGCGAGTTTAGCAGCTCGCTTGGAGAGTATCCACCAACGGTAGGCGTTCTTCTGTACTGGATCAAAAACTCGTTCAGCGCTTTCTTCGGTGGAAGACTGGCCTGCCTCTTCGCCTGCTTGAATGTCTGAACCAGCTGCATGGCAGCACCGATCGTTGTCGGGTGATACGGTAGTCTAGCGAGATGCGTGATACCATTATCTTTGCACCAAGAACTGAATTCTGATTACACGGTCGGGGCGTTGTCCATAACCAGCGTATGCGGATAGCCGAAATACGAGAAATCGCCTTCCAGCAGGTCGATAGTCGCTCTAGCCGTGATCGCCTGTGTAGGGTGGATCTACGGGTTAACCACTTAGGCTTAGCTTATGGCTTAGGGTTAAACAAAAATAACTCCTTAAACCGTGAGCCGTTTTAGCTGACCGCACCAATATTCGATTCAGATCCCCATTGCGGTTTGAACGGTACTAAAACTATACATTTATAGAGAATTTTTTTGAAAATTTTGGGTACCAAGGGAACCGAAAAAATCGAAAGCTGTTTTCATAAAAGTGGGCTAAATGGGCACTTTCTGAACCAGCTCATCATGCTGAGTCGAACGGTGCAGAAATGACCAAGTATGGTAAATAGAAAGACCTAAATTTGGTAGGTCATTAACTATGTAACATCCAGTCCTGGATTTGGCTACCAGTGCAGTTGGCTGTAAAATAGATTGGCATATTAATCTGGTTAGATAGTAATGTAATAATCAATTTCAATGTTTGTGATAAAATTGCCCCAGTTCAACGTAAACAGTACGCTAAAATTACACTTTCTTTTTGACAAAGAACAGTACAAACGTCCGATCGGCGGAACGATGCTATTCCTGCTATAAACATTTTAGGTGTCTTTGGTTGCTAGGCGCGAGAAAAGCCATATGCAAATTGGTTAGTCCTGGATATACAAAGCCTAAGTCTTAGCTAAAGTGTTTATATTGCCTTAACTAATCCTAAGTAAGTCGGGGACCACCGCCCCTTATAGTCCAGAGTACCTACTTAGCTGTTCTTTTTAAGCATGTAACGTTCTCAGCATGCATGCACGACTTCCGAAGATCAGGTTTGATATATACCAGGTGCTTCGGGGAGGAGGGCACCAGTCGGCAGGGAGGAGGGCTACGAGTCGGCGGGGAGGAGGGCTACGAGTCGGCGGGGAGGTTATCAGGGGGATTATTTTTCGAAATTGTTGGGACTCAAAATTCTCCTTCATTTTTGCCAATATTCTTCCTATTTTTGTCAACTTTTCCCCAATGTTTACCAAAATATTTCACTCGCTTTCGCGGCGCGGGGAGGGCGGAGCCTCTGAGGATATCGGACTACTACCTCCCGTATGAGATCGGCATCGACGCGAGGGGGTTTCGGGCATCAGAGAGGGACAAAGGAGTTTTATCGCAGGGCTCGTATTTCTGGATGGCTTTCTACGAAGCAATTTGTTAACGTTGCGTATGGTATCTCAATCAAACATGCTCATAGGGATTATGCCTAATCCCCTGAGGGCCGGACCTCCCTTGGGCGATAACCGGTCACCTGACCGGGGTAGGTAGCCCCACCCGTCCGGATGAGCCACACCTCCTGAAGCTCCACACCCGTATTTAGCATAGTGTGACACCAGTGTCACACTTGATCAAAGCCTTCATAATGGATTCTTAATTTTACATTATTTTCCTGACACAATATAGAAAATGGAATCTGGCTAGCTTATCGGCAAAGCAAACGCGCGTAAAGCCTTAATATTTTCATGCCTACTAGGTCTAAATGTACCTAACGCATATTACAAATAGTTGTGTTTACTGAGTTTGTTGTATGCTGTACGTTTACACGTCAGTTGTTATTTGCTCGCGTTGTGAGGTCATTAAGGAAGCGAGTAACAGCTCCCAGATTGCTCAGTGGATTGCATCATACACATTTTTCCCCAGTACTTCCAGGGTTCGGTAGTTGACGCCGACTTGAGTTTGTTAAACATTACGTGATACACAAACTAATTCGGGCATGAAAAATTAAGTCGTTAGTTCTCACTTCTTTCAACATTTTATGATGACCTGGGCTCTTATGTTGGATTTAAAATTAAGCCGTGACTTGTCTAAACAAATTACATTTACACTTCATTTCTCATCGCGGTTTGAAAATGTTTCCATAAAATTAAAATACATTATGCTGCCCGTTAAGGCCTTTTCGAAACTTGTCAGATATGTGAGCAGCATATACTGCTAGGATCGTTGCCATTTAAAATACAGTTTTCCCTATGAATAAGTAGAAGGAGCTTTATTGATGAAACAGCTAAGGTTGCGAAAACAAATAGTACATTACTACGAATAGCTGCCTAAAAGCAAGCTTGAAATTTGTAATATTAATATTGACGCAAAGATTTAAGTCACTTTACTTTAAATAAAAAGTAAATTCTGCAATTACATAAAATTTACAAAATGTTAAACCGCGGACATCAAAGACCGGAAAGCCACAATATGTCACCAATGGTAAAACTGTTATACGTTAAGAATACGGTCAAGTGCTTCCAAATTTTTTATCTGCAAAGAATCACATTAGACCGCGCCGTGTCTATGCACAATAATTTAATCAAAGCACTTTGCCGCTTTAAAATGTATGCTGTGCCGTGCGCGATGTACTATAGATAAGCCTTAGCTTCACCTCTGCATTTTACGTAGACTGAGTTTACGCCTATGTGGTGTAGGAGCTTCCGCCCCCACACTCCTGCAAAATGGCGACATAGCAGCTATCAAGTTACGATGTAATCAACTAGGTTAAGGTCACAAATAAATTTCAATAAATTACACCATTTAATGCTTCAAATTCACATAACAGGCAATTTTATACAAGTTCTCTCAAACTATCTTTGGAATAGACGTTACCAGTGTTTTGTTAGCGTCAAATTGATCGTTTTAATGCATAAATTACGTTAGAACAGTTGTAGTTACTATTAAGCAAGATTCGGGGTATATTAAGGCAAAAGAATGCAATATTCCATGCTCAAACAGAGAAAATAATGAAATTCGACCATTGCATACTAATAGTATCAGTTGAGCAAATCAATCAATAAATCATGCGCCGGAGACAGCACTCCAATACAGTTCCGACAGAGCTTTTTAGGAGTCTTGTTCAATTAGATGTATATTGGGAGCGGATCTCTGTTTAGCCTAGATTTGCGCCTACGAATGTACACCGACTTAGAAGGTATAGACCAAACATGGTAATAATGATTTGTGACAAATTTGTTTTGGCACCTAATAAGTTTTAAATTGTGCTAACGCCTGCGCTACCATGTCAGCGATTTTTCTGAATTATGTATAATCAATAATGTTCATTGGACATCTTTCTCCCATCTTGCTCATAGCACATGTCGAACATTTGTAGATTTAAAGTTATTGCGGAGGTTCCATATTTTCACTGAGGAACAAACGGTTCTTGTAAGGCAACGAATCATAGTACTTATGCATAAACAAATAAGATGCCGTTTAGTGATGCATCTGTCCAACTACTGCGTAGGAAAGCAAGACCAATTCAATACGGATACGATTGTTTACGGAGCCACTGTAACTGCGGTACCATAATCCTCATACATCATTAAATCCATGCAGCAGTACGGCAGAAACTTGCTAATATTCACAGGAAAACAGTTATCTAAGCTGTAAGCACGCTTCAATTTCGATGAAAATCAATTGCAGTGTAATAATTACGTTTAAATTTCTCTGTGGTACATCATGCTTGTCTCACTGGAGAACACTAAGATACCCGTTGGACTTACATTAACTCATCCCACAATATTTTTCGCTATTTTTAATAGAAAATGCGTTTCTAACTTTTGGTCACATTTATGCAGCTAAATATATGATATACGCTATAAGTTAAGGAACTCATCAAATATTACATTGTGTGAAACACAAAGTTAAAGCAAAGTTAGACAATAATAACAGAGATTGCGAATACACGTAAAAACGTAACATACAATAAACTTTATAAAAAATTCGAACTAGAATAGAACACAAACGATATATACCACATTGAAATCCAAACGAATGGTTGTGCGTAAATGTAGCTTGGGAGAAAAACTATTGCAAAACTTAAACAAAACAGTGTAACTCATTCCGGCGCAAATTCGTGCATAGACCAGCCGGGTTCTCATTAATTCAATTCAGAAGTATAATTCAAATGCAGACATGCCGCATTCCCCAAAAATCGACATTCAGCAATACTGAGCCAAACCCAGCTACAACAATGACCCAACAATGACCTTTTCCTAACTTAACTGTTATGTCTTTAGTGAACTAAATTCGAGAAAATAGGTAATTTTTGTGTTAAATACACAACTTTGTAGAAACTAAAGACAACGAATAGTGCAATTTTGCAGCCATATTGTCCCCTACCTATGCTTTTCACTACTTTTGACTACGCCTAAGCTAAAACTGCCAAGCCAAATGTACAAGCAAATTTCTATTTGTTCCTGAATCAAAACGTTTTTCGACAAATTAATGTATAGCAGTTTGTATTACATAGCTCCGGATCTATGATCTGTTTAGCTGTTGTTTTTGCCGTTCTTGCTTTCCAAATGACATGAATAAACTCTATTTCTTACGGTAGCTGAGATTTCGCCACTGAGACGCTACTGTATCCGTAGTAGTAAAATTGCGCTAATCCAGATAGTATTGAATACACTTAACTTCAACAATGGATGTCCTGTTGATATCACAAAAAGAACATAGATTTTTTCATGTTAAGCGCTTTATAATTTACAGCGATACATGTCTTGGTGGTTCATGGGTGTTCAGAGTGAGATGTTTGTGCGAGTTCGCTATACACCTTAACATATTGTTAAACTAAAAGTTCTATCAATACGCAAAGAAATTTTTTCAATAGCATAACAAAATCACAGTATATTTAATCATTGAAATTATTTTTAAATTTTAGTATAAACGATTTTGAGTGCAATATGTACACAAGCAATGTTACAAACCCGTATGTAATCAAAAGAATATTTCCTAATTAGAACGCCTACGCATTAATATACAAAGCCCAGGCTTAGGGTGAAGTTTCACGAACTTTAGTTAGCTAACACTTAACAACAAATAACTAGTCTTGATAGATATAACATCGCGAAGTCGATCGAGCATTGTCAAAATTGCAAGTTCTTGTCGAAGGCACATCGTTTCGTTAAGTAGATCTACAAACGGACGCTTGCATGACAGTTGCGAGTAGCTTGAAATGCCAGATTCAAGGAGATCAGGTGCATTATGCGATTGAGATGAAGACGATTCATTTGATTTGGAGGCTGAAACGGAAGGAGCAACTGTCGTATGAAGTTTGACCAGCGCTGATAAGCGACAGAGCAGAAGTGAGAACCAATGATTAATTGCCTGAAAAAATAAAAATAAATATGAGAAATGTAACACAATATATGAGAAGCAAGCAGGATTGAATGAATAAAAATCACTCACCAATACCCGACTGATTGCTCGCAACAGGGCTTTACTTAGTCTATATTTTGTTTAGGTGCAAAATATATCAGTTTTGGTTGGCGAAATATCATTTAAACGAGATTTTGCTTCTTGTGAAGTCAAAATAAATATAGTCGTCAAATTCGTTGAAACAGACAATGTCTGCTTCAAATTAGGTTTTGGCAAATTCGTTTGAAATTGGATAGATATAAATTTTTTTAATGTTTTAGTTTAGACACGTTGGTTGCCACCCAATATCCGATATTACATGCAGGGACGTTCAACGTGATATATTCTGTATCGCATAGCTTCATTCTTCGTAATTCCTTAGTTATCGTTGACATATTTTAAGCAGGCGACTGCTAAAAAATCAGGAAGTTACAAACTTATAAGTAATACATAAACGATATTTTCGCTTTTTCTGAATCAATTTTATGCGCTGTAATTATATAGATAAACTTGAAAACTCATCTTATTTTAAAATGCGTTTAAAGCTTCATATTGACGCTAAATTACTATTAGTGCTGTTAGGTATATTGGCTAGGAGTGCGCAAGCATTAATTCCTGTACTTATAACTTACCCATTCGCTTGCGAAATCAGGGGAAATAAATTCCGTTTGGATCATATGTAATTCCACTACAGTCATACACTAATCATATGCTGCATAATGCGACAGTAAACCTAAACCACGCGCATCAATAATCCTATTTTGCTATTTTGATTAAAAATCTGTTACCAAACGTTTTTGGGAACCATAATCGGGCGCACAACCGTTCGCAAACACACAGCTCTGCGATAGTAATCCGAAATTTGTGTTTGCGAAAATTCAATGAAAATTACCGAATTTTTTGGGAACGAAATTCTACAATATTTGGATTCGCTGGCTTTGTTCGCGAACACTGCAAACTAAACCAAGAGACCGATTAATTTGTGATGTGACTATTACATTAAATATGTTCGCGAACAGCGGCAAATACAAATCAAAAGCTGATATACATTAGATAACAGTTTTCATTGCAAATCCAAACTCGTCAAAATCTGTTACAACAAAAGTGTAATTTTCGTTACTTGTTTATGATTTTGCCAACTTTCTGGTATCGAAAAACTTATGAAATTTCCGCTTCTGTTTCGTAACACCAGCTTGCGTTTAGCTATCGGCTATTACAAAATGGATAGCCGATGCGTGCAAGTTAAGTTTACTCGTGCATAAGTGGTGTTACTATTGCTAGACAAATTGGTGAAAATTAGCCTAGAACGCTTGCAGAATGAATCAGTCTAAATTCCAGAGGTTCTGTATACCAGCGTTCACTATGCGCCCGCATGCGCTAACATCTGTTGAGTTTCAGTTTACTTTTCATCATTGCTTTGCCTATCAAATCATTTTAAGAATTCCATTAAGCTTTCCTTATACTAACACTAGTCAGCTGATATGTTTGCTATAACGATCTCAACGAAGAATATAATTCGGTGAAGTTTACTCGCTGAACCTAAGGTTACGTATTTTTCTGTTTTGTTTTCCGCCATCTTTTCCAATGTAACTCCAGAAGCTTTGACAAATAACGTAAAAAAGTGTAGCAATATAAAATTTCTTCTTTCCAAATTTTTCATATCAGCTTTTAACCTAACTACACCACAGAAATCGACCTGAAAATATGATGTTAGCTGGCTTCCTAAAAATATCAAGCTGTTTGTTGGTTAAACAGGAATTTGATTATGATTTAACTTCTTTTTCAACTGTAAACCAAATCTATTCTTGATTTTTTCGGAAATGTAAATCTGACCTGATATCTTTTAAGAAATTCGCATCTTCTCAGCTCTTTGGTACTTTGGTTTTCGAGATGACTATCATTATCACATAATGTCATCGATTCCGTTGAACTATGACGAGTATCATTGTTGAGCCGGCTCGATAATAGAACTGCCGATAACAAGCTACGGTACATGCCAAAGTAAATATCGCTATAGCTTTGCTGCATCTGAAAATTCTGCAACACATAATATAACACGAATTGCTACGTTAAAAACTGAATTTGGTAAAGTAAATTTATATTCCACACTTTTGAATGAGAATAAATGAGAAGCACACAACGAAACTACCTACACAAACACATTTCCTTCATATTCTTTTACAACATGTTTCAATTCATCTTGCGCTTATATTTGAGATTGTAACAGAGATGAAGAGTCCAGTGGCAGGGCTCACATCTCGTTACCAGATGGCCGGACAGGATCGAATTCTTGGAAGCCCTGTGCCCGGCTGAGCGAGCCAATGTCCATTTTGAACAGACAGGTACAGGCCAAGAAGTTTCAGCAGTAAAATAATTTACATAACTAGTTTTTAGGTAATGCTATATTTTACAAATTTCAAACTTATTAAAATGGTAATGCAACACCTACGACTTATGGGCAACAGTTAGCAGATGCGTTAATTTTTTCTGTTGAATTTGTTTAAAGGTATGAATGGCCAAGAATTCATATAAGCACGAAAATGAATACATTGGAGAACAAGTATTAAATAATGACCTAATTTACGCCAAGTCAGGTTTTGCTGTTGTGATAGATAACATAGTAACACCTGGAACAGGTTCAGATTTTGGGCCGTGCATATGTCTTTACGTGGTATATTCAAAACAGTGATTTCATTAGAACATATACTTATCTCCATACTGTATAAAGGCATCATGACTAGAACAAAATGGCCAACAAGTGAATAAAATTTAGTATGTTACCACATATGGCTCTAAGTGAAAAGTTGTCTCAATCTGGGTAAATATTTCATATTGCACGATATCTTTTAACTGTATTACAAAGCTAGCCATTTCGTTGTGATTCTAATTTTCTGGGCCAAGATCATTGTGGCATTGATATTTGAACCCTTTTATCCGATCAATTGCGGCTAAAGAAAAACATGAAATTAGCATTACTTGCTATGCGTTCAAAGTTCTAGTGTTCAGATATGTATTTCTATTGCTTGAAACAAATAACCGGCTACTATTTAAATAATTATATCTACTGAGTTTTGATTGCCAGGTTGCTACTCTGAAACCAATCCTTATGCGCTTATTAATCCGGCAATCTTTATAAAACCAGAGATGTATTCTTGACCTCAATAACGGATGTAGTGTCAAGAAATATGGCAACACATTAAACTGTCACAACTGACAATAGCAGATGTACATTTAAGATCAACTAAACCAATACGGAATCTTACAGACATACATTCTTACGTATCTCATATAGCGTTATCGCTGCTTCGCTGTGATCAGTGAGTAGCCAATAGGAAAGTACTATGTTCATCTGTGCCATAATCTAATGCGAGATTGTAATATTCATGTACTTTAAGCCACATTGATCTATTTAAAGTTGGTTATATATCATATTATCCGTTGAGATACCAATTACGTGTTGGAAATAGAAAATTACTTTTAATACCAGTTTCAAATTTGGCTTTATGCTAAAAACAGTAAAACTGAGAATATATTTAGTTCTCTTGCAACATCTGTAAGAAGACTAGTAATTTGTCTAGCTTTGCAGAATGGTAATTAATGATTTTATTCCAAAGATATGCATACTTTAATATGTTTTAAACCTTTAGACGGTATATGTTCCCCACACAAGCATCTGCCTAACTACACACCCGGTCCAACGAAACCGGAATTTTTAATAAATATGGATATATTTAACATAATGAATTTAACATCTAAGAAAAATTCAAATCGTCAAACTAACATGTGTTTCAGGAATTATATATGAAAGCTCGTTCAGTGTTTGTTTATTTGGTTTTCGATCAACCAAAGACCAGCTTCGCGATTCCAGCTATAATAAAGAAAATAAAATAAAGATGTGTGTTCGATAATGAATGCGTCTGAAACGTTGTATTGCATTATTGAAATTTTATACACAGACCGACGATGATACTTCTTTGATGTTTTAAAAATGAGAAAGATGCATAATATAGTTGTTGAAAAATATATTGTATAATTTTAACCAATTTCCTTAGGTATATACCCTACAATATCGGGGTCTTTTCGGTTATCCCCCCCAGCCCGAATTTCGTCAATTTTGAAGTTACAGATAAAATTTTGGTACCAATCGATTCAGCTCGATGAGCTGGTTCAGAGCTTGGCAGGGATGTGGGTAAAATGGGTATTTTCTGAACCAGCTCATCGAGCTGAATCGATTGGTACCAAAATTTTATCTGTAACTTCAAAATTGACGAAATTCCGGCTGGGGGGGATAACCGAAAAGACCCGAATATCGTTTCATTCAACATAGGTGCAGATCCGGGGGGGAGGTGATGCGTCTCCCTAAATATCTGGCTGTTGGTGACAAATGCTCCCAGCCATAGGTAGCCGACGGTCAAAACCCCTAGGATAAATATACCCACAAGCATATCTCATCAATCTCTCGCATCCCCTCAAATTTCAGAAGGAATCTGCGACAATTATTTCAATGTTCTCAAACATAAATTTCCAGGCAGCTTTATCAAAAATTTTGTAAAAAAATGTAGTTTTCATTATTTCAAATTTGAAGGCGGTGTAGGTTTGATATAATTTATATGCATCAATCAATAGAAATTCTGTATTCATAGATGTGTGCTACATCTGCAAATCAATCCATCCTGCCATTACAAATAGTGTTCTGAAGTGAATTGTATAATGTGTTCAAGATTTCAGTTAAATTGATAAACTTAAATTAAAATTTATTTACCGCTTATTTACTATATATACTCTAAATTAAGATAAAATCTTTCATATGAATTTCTATGAGAAAAAATAGTAATTTTGTTCCAGAATAAAATAAGATTGGAAGGCCAGCGTTAAGTAAAAATTAGTAGATATTTCAAACGGATAGTTTGCACTATAAGCATGTAAATGAAACTTTAATCCAAGACATGATCTTTTGCGTTAAAAATACAACACACATAGTTTTTGAAGTATTCAACAATAAATATCTAAGTAAACCCCTATCGAATCAATAAATATTACTATTGAAAAAATATATTTAACCATTTCAATGACGTACCAATAATTTGAGATCTAACGATCCTTTACGAGTCTGATTTGCGATCTGCTCAAGCAGAATATGTTCGGTGACAGATTCTCGAATAGGATTACTCTCACAAATTTGTAGCAAAAGCTGCTGCTGCTGCGAAATACGAGATTTTCTTCGGTCAAGATTTCGTTTACTATTCGAATGCCTATGTTTTATCGTAGCATCAGGATCAGTTGAGGAAATCCCTGACGACGATGATGTTATTGAGATCTCTGAGGTAGATCGAGGTAACGATCGAAATTTTGCTAACGAATCAACTGCAAGCCGAGACGAAATCTGATTATCGGATGGAGGAATTCGAACGTATGTTGTATTAGTCGCTGTGAACATTGCTAGAACGATTCGTACAAAACCGTTGGCTGCATAAATAACGCTAATCATTATATTTCCACCGGTTTAAATATTTTACAACAACTTTTGAGTTGTTTCTGGATGCAATTTTCTAAAACAATGTTTGTACTATATCCTTGTTCAGGCAAGTGGTTATTATGAAAAAACTAAAGAATCCGTTAGAAGCGTCTATTCACTATAACAAACCAAACTTTGAGGCTAGAATTATTGACATATGTACCCAAATTACTATCCTTTTAGGGTCAAAACATTACTATAAGAACCTTTTGAGGGTACCTTTGTTATGTTTGATTTCAATAAACATGTAATCACACAGGTTTATAAGCTCACTTATATATCGTTTAATATAACCAAGAATCGTTGATGAACGACTCTACTGAAAAATGCGAGACAATTAGATTTTTTAGTATGAATACGACTTCTCGCGGTACGCCGAAGTCGTATTCATACTTACCCTGTCCCCCCCCCCGCTCCCACAGGGTCATGACGCGATTGGTGAATCATAAACATGACAAGCCCACACATGTTCTTCGACCCTCAAATCTGCACCACATCCATCTTCTTGGTCTTCCAAATCTGCACTCTGCCCATGTTCTTGGACCGTTAAATTACTCCCTCATGTTCGTACAGCACCAAAATTATAACAACTCTCTATGTTCGTGGAGCACCAAATCTATATCTCCGCCATGTTCTTGAACCACTAACTTCAGAACCTCTACCCCAGGATCTTGATGACTATTGGACCCCTAGGAACATATGTGGTTTGATCTAAGAACATGGTGGGAGTCTGGCTTTGATGCTGTAGGAACATGGTTGGTGTGTAATTTTGGTCGTCCCCCAACATGGGGAACGAGACTACCCCAGTCTCAGTTTACAAAAGTTGCGCAGTAACAACATACTACATACTTGTAACGTAACTAGCCATACTGTGGTTCAAATGAAACTTCCCTGCCAATCCAAACTAAACTCTCCAAACAATAACATATATTAAGATAAATGCACTCAGTAAATGCCGTCAATCAGTATCAGTTAAACTGCTCATATGCATGTACCACGCCATATAGCATGGTAGTTTATCAATTCAAGTATAACGCAACAACACAACAGTATTAAGCTAAAACCTCACATCATTATAATACTATGGATCGCGTCATCGATAAAGCCATATGACCATTTACTTATAAAATGTAACGGATGGTCAACGGAATCACTACATATATTGACGTCAAATACGTCAAAGCCCAATCAATCCTCGCTTTTTTAAGATTCCAAAATTATGCATGTAACAAGGATTTAGAGTCTTAGGTTTTCGTCCAAGCTGACTGTTTTGCCAAAATGGAGCGCTACAGGGCATTCACAATCAATGACCTTAACCAATTATAGCATAAGACATAATTAAGGTTACCAAATGTTGAAAACAATGTCATTGAATGTTATACCATTACAAAAATATAGGTATCTTTAAGCCCGCATTAGGCAAAATTTGAAAGCACCATGGTCTATGGTGGCGTGGACCACCTCGTTCTGTACAGGTGCCCGACATAGTACAACGCCAGACCGTACTTACGTAACCCAATAAAAACTGGATAATTGTAATGTCTGCATATTCTTATTGAACATCATATTACATTAAACCCCAGCGTCCTATTCTATATATACATGCAATTTCAATTTCATATATATACAATTTCAAGTTAGATCTTAAGTCAAGTATTTTTATCACCAGATTAATAAACTTAAATATGTTACAACCGTTAATGTAACATCGAGACTTTGGCACTTTTACCGTCCGATACAACATAATCAAAAAATTTTACTACATACTGAGCGCCGTATTTCTGCCTGCACGGTTAACTGCTTAGTTGACTGAAATTGAATGAAAATATGCATACAAAAACGATGATTTTGAATTTTCAATGAAAACAGCAACTAATAAATCCATCAAGGCTTCATAGGCTCGGCTGATGGAAAAACAAGAATTATATACTTTTCGCATTTCAGTGACCTTGGGCGCAATCCGCTACGTAATACAAATCTTGGTAACTAAAAATACTTTATGGAAATGATGAAAATTTGCACATAGGTTTAAATTTCATTAACGACAATTCCCACGCTAATTTTCACCTGGATTCAAAATAACACCAATTCTTTAACTAGAACTACGTATAAAAAATAAATCTGCAGCTTAAAATTGAGTTCAATTGTCGACCGACTGTTAGCAAGAAAACACCATACGTTTACAAAAGAACGATATAAGCGTGGCAATGATTTCTTATTAAATACTTTAACTGATGCAATTGTTTACGCAGAGAGCTTGCAAAATTTTACGTCACTTTTAATTCAAAGGTATCCAAAATATTGCCGTCATATAACGCCAAACATCAAATCAAAGCGGTAAAAATATGGTAAAGAGCCAAAAGCTTTACACCATATTGCTCAATTAATTTTGTGGCGTGGTATGATAAAGATAACTGAATTACTGATGCCGTGCTGGGAGCTAACGCGTAGAACATTAAAGTAAAAAAACTGCATTTTATTAAATTGATTTATTGCTTTATTTGACGATAATTCGCTGAATGTAAGAATGAATACATATTATATATAATGCCTAACAGTTAAACGTACAGACGTAATTTGAAAAGATGATGTGACTTCATTGACAAATCTGGTGACGCTGTAGCTGACCAATTTCATTTAAACCATGTTATTTATATATTATGAAAAAATTTAGAAAAATTACTTTCAAAAATGGTATACACCTACGTAATTTAGTTCATTATCACTACATTACCATTTATACAGAAGCGATTAATCGATTAATTTACACGCAAAATCAAGTTTAGTTATTGACAGTAATAAAAATTAATTCTTTGTCACTGTCAGTAAACTATGAGCTGAGTTCATGTTGAAAGTCGTAAAGCAGTATATATAACTTCTACTCAAAATTATGTGCTTTATTATACATGCAAGTGGTCCTAAGTCCGTTGGGGTTAGCGAGTGCATCGGGGGAGGGGGAGGCAGGGTAAATTTTCGGAACTTAGTGGGACTAAAACGTTTTTGTAATTTATGCCAATTTCCCCCTATTTTTGCTAACCCCAATTTCAGTCTCACCAAAGGCGCGCGGGGTTTGGCGGTGGGGCGGACGGAACCTCAGGGGGATCGGGCTAGCTCCCATGGGGAATCGGTGTCGCTCCCGAGGGGTCCGAGCCTCAGAAGAGTTAATCTCCATCTCCTTCACTATGAATATGTATGGTACCTATGAGCATGTGTGGTGTAATGTGTTTGTTGTTGGGCTCTTTCCTCATACGTGAGGTTACTTTGCAGGCATCCGGGAATGATTTTGAATCTGGGGCAAGTCGTTATAAACATAGCCGGCGCTACCTTAGTATCATCCGCATCATTTGGGGGGGCCCCCGATTTTTGGGGGCCCCCGATTTCTGCAATTTTGTGCTACATATTTTGGCAAAAATGGGTATTGTAAAAATTTTCAAAAAACTCTGGACATATTTCATTGTGTTTTATAAGTTGATGTTGTAATTACAACTTTGGCAGGGGCCCCCGCTTGCGGCTTTGGGGGGGGGGGCCCCATATTCCTAGCGCCGGCCCTGGTTATAAAACACATCTGGGGGCTATCTAAGATAAAACATCTGGGTGGTGCGTGCAAGCTAATATAAAACACGTCTTTACATAGGTGCCAATAAGCGGTAAAGGGGTTTCCCCATAAGGGCAGGACCCCTTGTCAAGCCATATTTATTTCACCACACCGCTACCACCACGCCGCATGGTCCTAAGGCGCGCGGAATGTTTTGGTTAAATTTACAAAAATTGAAGACAGTCTGGGTAACATTTGGTAAACCTGCGATATTTTCTCGATGGGGTAGGGCAGAATGAAGGACGTGCTTCCTAGTCTGATTTCTGGAGTTCTTGATGCGAGGGGGTAGCTGCCTTCTGATCCTCTGCTCGCGGGTCCCTGTTTCCTTGTAAGATTCTTGTTGGTCGTATCGGCTGCCTTATCTCAGCTTTCATAGATGTCACCTAACCCCAAGTCGCTGTGGTATGGGTGTAACTGTTACTTAGGAAATGTGGAGATGTTTCCAACGTATCTAGAGAACCTTTTCAAGGATTTAGATATATCAAGGAAAGTTTGCGTACTAGCGATATCCCAAAGAGTCTTATCGGTTCAAACGGCATTCTTGCGTTCGGTAGTAAAACTCCATATCACAGTTAACAGAACTATGTGCGAGTCTTCTACGACTTTCTAGTTTTGGTTCCTGCAATACTTTATTAAATAATTGTCCAAACCTGATAATAGCAAAAGCTGCAGTCGCTTCCACTTCGAGATCAATGAAATTCTACCGCATGATGTTGAGCTGCCCGTGATATTGCCTCCAAATTGAAGGAAATTCCAGACGCGACGGTAGATAGAGTGAGACAACAATAATAAACTTGTAAGCCTGAATTCTACATTATTAACAATGTCGACCAAATCTGGCACGGTATTACCATGGCTATCATAGCGTGCTGTGCCTTTAAGAACCATGACTACAAAATTGAGCGGGTACGCTTGTATACGGTATGTAAAAACCAATAAAACATAGTAAAACAAGAAACTATCTAAAGTAGTTTTGCTTTTGCCTGAAATAAATAATTTGGAAAATGCCTGAAATTGAACATACAAAGCAAGTGGCTCATGGTCTAATTTATATTAGTATTCTCGAGAAGTATAGTTTAATTCAAGCTGATCATAAAACAAGCTTGTAGGCTTAAAATCTGCTGTCGTAAATTGGTTGCTAACATGAACTCTAAAAAATTTCTATGAACTGCACATAATTCTCCTACAAACTTCTAACATGAATATTGTTATGGTTTGTTGTTTTCGTGAGTGTGGAGCGAAGTTAAACCGTGGGAATGATCACTGTAGTGCAGTTGTGAAAATTTCATCGGTGAGTACTGGCTTGAACTTCACTCCACTACAATAATGGCTTTTCAAACAATAGTGGGTTAAATAATTTCAGGACCGTGTGCTATGAACACTACGGCAAGAGCGACACTACAGTTTGACGAGAACTGTTGGAGTCGGCTGTACGGCAAAGTTGAAATTGGAGTAGGTTTTCAGTAATGGATACGATTTGAAAACGCAAGACAAACCGACCCTTTTGGAAGAAGCTTGACCCATGTTTTCACTATGGTTCACCCCAGAACTTGGTGTATAAGAATATTAATCTGCCTATTTGTAATTTCTGGGCCATTGTCAAGCAATTCAGTGTTATATTTTATGAGACCGGTGAAGAACTACCCAGTCTAGCAGTTGGAGAAAATTAACAGCACATAATGATTGATTTCATTACACTATAAACGACAATGACATTGTATGGCAACACCAGAAAATACCGCAGGCTACTGAATCGAGAAGGATGCGCGAGTCCACTTAAGTTGTTCTTCTGTTAAACATCGCAAGTCCATACAATACATGCTCAAGCCGAAGTCCTGAAGAGGGGTAACCGGGCCCTCAAGGAGGTTTTTGGCCTTTGCCGTCCCCAGAGAGGTGCTCGGACGGTCGACTAGGGGCGCTGGGGTGCGTTACGTGGGTGGTGGAGTATAGCATGGGTTCGGCGCGTCAGAAAGGGAAAACATCTACCCCGAAGTGAATCGGTCATAATTTCAAGCACAGAATACTGCCATCGGTATTTGCATTTTATCGAATACAACCTACAGTTTCTTGATGTACATACCAATCTGCGTACCAGCTGCCCATTATGCACGATTGTTCGTGTTTATCGAATCGTGTTACAATATGCAATAAAAACGCAAGTACAATCTCGTTTTTAAGGTGAAGTAGTCAAACAATTGCAGTACTAAATCGTAAAAACATTGTGCACGCGAATGTGCCATAGATATAGGTCAGATGCAAATCATATCCGCGAACACAACGTAAAATCATGATTTGTGCTTGGTCATCGGCTGGGAAATCGTGAACTGACTTCACAAAAGAACAGCCCCGGTGTACGCACCCAAAGTGGACTAACAAAAGACAAAACGTCAGCTTGAATAAACAAGACGGTTCACCGGAATTGTGGTACGATATAGACGACGATAGTAACCGATGCCTAAATTTGCAAACAAACTATTGTAGCAAGATTATTCTGATCCAAATGGATATGTAACAATTTTTTACTACATTAACGTATATTACATGGTGTGTTATTCACACACTAACTATGAAGACAATCTTTAGTGTTTGAATTGGCTTAGACGTTTAGCAACAAAAAAGTAATTACACATTTGACTGTAAAATTTTAGTTTAATTTTTTATCTCGGCAGGCTCCCAAAAGGTTGTACACTCTTTGTTTCGCTGTGCCAAAGCATACCGTACACGTCATTGCGATCATAGAAGATGGCATTTTTAGTAAACAAAATAGATTCGAAATTTTATATAAGCAACGCCACAGCATTTAATTACTCTAGAAATTTTTGGAGACTCTACGATTCACGCCGGAACTGTCTATGACATAAGACAACGGACCTTAGGCGCATATCATTCAGTACGTTTTGTGAGCAATACGTAACGAACCAAA
>JASANE010017921.1:0-11705 GCA_030248225.1 Trileptium ribeirensis
ATCGAGTGACTGGGGTTTTATTTTCCCCAGAGCAAAATGTAACAGATCGTCGGAGTTTGGCTAGTTGTCGCTTTTACCCTCGATTGTTTGACCAGACGCCCCTCAGAGGACGTCATATTTTTCCACGTCAACTGAGCACACTTTTACCTGTTTTCTGACCAACCTCCTCGAGTCGAGTTCCGTTTAGGCATCGCGAGCGAATGCACGGAGGGTGTTAGGTTGTGAACACAAAAGTCGAAGTAGTTCTGATTCCCCGTGGTCGTAGGTAAGGCCAACCAAAATGGACGCTTCTCGTCCATATTTTACATGATGCATTGCTTTCGAGTTAGGGTAGTAGAATTTTTCCTGAGCCGACCACGGTAAAATTTCCCCGACTAGTTATAGGGACAGGCTTACTTGTTCATGTTTCTGGTTTACAAACTTATAGCTTAGTGGACCGTTCGATGCTCATGCCGCTGCTTGAGCTCGGACTGACGTTGCAGTTAGGGACGGAGGACTAGCCTCTGTCGGGCTTTAGGAAGCCCCAAAATTTCAATTGTCAGTTGAGTTAAGAAAATTTGGGGAAGGTAAAAGACTAAACAAATTCTAAGCAATTCCAGCTTGAGCATAAGGTCTTTGCACTCCGCAAGGAGCAAAATTTCTACATCGTTTGAACGCATGCGTCTTGGTTTTTATCTCTGACTTGTGCCTTTCGGCGATGTGTTCACTACTAAAAGTTATTCGAAACTGGTACAGCCCCATGACAATCCCGACCAAGTACTAGTAGAAGACACTACTTCGGAAAGCCTACTGCGAAATTACCTCGCCCAGGCTATTAAGTTACCACATCTCATTGTGACAAGAACACGTGGTTAAGCTTCACGGTAGCACGTAAGAAATCACCTCCTATTGAAAATGAACGGATGACCTGGTTAGATACTAAAGTCGGCCATGAGCAACGCTTCCCTAGGCACGATAGGGTGTGCAATGTTCAAAATGAAATCACAATACTCCCATTTTAATAAAGATAAAATCGCGACCTTTCGCGAATCGTTTTGTCCCCAACCCGAGTAAGTGCAAAACCCCGTTTTCTTTCCAGAGCGACTTGATCGCTGAGTTTAAGTATTTTTATATTTTACCACTGGTTGCCCGTTAGGCTATGTACTATGTATGCCCTCGCTTTGACTTTTGCTGTTTTTCTCTTTCTCCTTTTTTCAATTTCCCTTGTTAGGTTTCGATCCTTCACGGGGAATTTAAGCCCGCTGCAGATTTTTCCGTATTATCCACTCGACTATCGAGTTCCGAGAAATTTCAGTAAAATTTTAGTGATAACTCGACTGCACAATTTCGACAGTGCAGCCAAGACACTGTACAATTTCGATGTGTACAGTGTATTAAGGCAATAGGATGAGCTCGATAGAGAGAGGACGGCAAAGACGACGGCAACACAGGAAACAAAAGAAACAAAGCGAGAAAAAAAAGGAAAAGAAAGAAACCAACCCAGAAAAGAGAACAACCGAGGGAACAAAGAAAAGGAAAAGAAAGGAACCAACCCAAAACAACCCCAAAAGAAAAAATACCCAGACCCTCCTCAGGGCGCCAACTATTCTCAGCTTATCAGTTAGGAATTTTGGACAAGGACCTAGTGCTTTCCGATTAGCCCACTGAAGACAGCGAGACAAAGATAATCTGCACATGGTATGGAGCTCGCATAAGTAACGAAACAGCGCGAGGACCAGCCAGGGATACCCGGCGAGATTGTCAGAATCCGGAAGGCACACAGGACGGAGCTTTCTCACAGTTGATTATTGACAGAGTACCTTTTTTGGGCAATAGAATTCCTTGGTATTTGCTCGTTGCGATTTCGCTGATAGTCCCCGCGTCCGTATTGATTTATACCATAGCTGCGTTGCTTTCTTTATACATGCTCATGTATCGATTTGTACCTTATTTGATTTGCTTGATGCAACCAGGCCCTGACCTGCCCTAGGAGGCTAGGCTCTGCCCGGTGCGATCGTTCGTGATCTCGGCTATAGGGTAGACCCGGCCGCGTTTGCTAGCTTCGGCCCGCCGTCTAGGTAGCCCCTGCTTTCGCTATCCTTGTTGCTAGCATAGACTCTTGCTCTTGTCGCGCTAGCGCACTCCCCACTCCATGCGACTCCCCGTTTTCCCGTAATGTATGTAAGCCCATTATAGCGACGCGCGTTATTGAGAGCGAATTTCGAAGCACGCCAAAACACAGGTGCTGAGCCACGATGGAATTGGGTATAATTAACGATCATCGGCTCGGACATAAATTTTGGTCCGGCATTGCCGGGATCGCCCTCGCTCTTGCTGCCCCTTCCCCGCTTAGCCGTAGACGAGGGAGCGAACGTTCGAAGTGTCAGAGCATGGCCATCTTAGTTTGCACTGTTTTATATACTGTTCCGATTCACTCTCTTTGACTGTTGTTGTACCAAACTTAAAATAAACTCTTGAAAACTACTGGACTTGTCCTGTGTTGTTGAACTCCTAGCGTGATAAGGACGTCCAAATGGACTGGCCGACCCTTCGTGCCACGGCTTGCAGACGAAAATACCCCAAGCCCTGACACGAGCGGTCCGCCGCCAATATTGACATAGTTGTGTAATGGTATTGCGGCGAGAGTGGTCCACCGAATTACTTATCAGATTCACTGGCTTAATAGACACCCTCGCACGAAAGGTAAAATTTACTAGGAAAACCGTATCACCAGATATTAAAACAATCAGGTTATTAAGATGTGAACTAAGTAGTCCGACGTTAAACTCTCAGGGACAGTCGGAACTCTGTGGGGGTCACTTGGCTACAACGGACAAAGTGTTCAGCTAAGGATAAACTCAGTGGAACTCAAAATTTACCTAGCAAAACCAAACTTATCACGCATTTTACCTTAACTTACGCTAGACAAAACAACTTCCGTTAGAGTAGGACAGGGAATATCGGTTTGACATTATGACCTGTGAGCAGGTTTCGGTGTCAACCTCCCTGGGGGACCTCAGCAATCATACCAGGATACTAGACACGTGCGCAACCAATCGGGCGGGGTCCGAACACACCCCGTGAAGCGCGCCTGCGGCCTGCTAAGCTCCGTAACTTCTTGGGTCTGACCAGGAAAAGTGGCTAAGACGTAAAACATAGGGTCCGCCCTTGAGGTTATGATAGCCGGGGTCGTAAGGGCATGGTGTTGGGAAGTTGCGCCATGCAGCTGCGTCACCGTTATTACACATATGCGTTTTACGAAGGTTCGTAATTTTAGTATTTTACGAACGTTATCATCGCGCGAGCAAAATAGATATGATGACAGGGAGACAGAAAGAAAAACTGCAAATATATGCTGAATCCGAATGTATCTGTGAATATGTAAAATTCGAAACTGTGCTAAACTGGTCACAATGCGAAAATAAAGAAAAATCTAAAAAGGCAGCAATGGAGTCGCTCTGAACAAATTTGAGGGGTTTCTCTCGTCGTGTCTGAGGACAAAAGTTCTCAGAACCGAGCTAAATTGAAAATGTGTTTTGCCTCCGAATTTAGGTTATAACTGTGTCCTTCGAAGTTTTCAGACCAAACCAGATCCCGATTTCGTGTGAAGATGCCCAAAATTATATGATATCGACTATTTACTTGCCGGTCCATGCACCTATGACGGACAGAACCTAGGTAAATTTAAAATAAATGTGCTAATTTATAAAGTTTAATTTGACGATACTGTGGAACTCAACTAGCTTGCGCGTTCAAAATGACGAAACGTAATTTTGCATGGTAGAGCGCGGCTCTAGCCAATAATTACAGGACGGAGCTACTATGTCTATGTCGAGTCTCTCATAGTATCTTGCAATGTTGAATTTTGCGGACCTGCCGATTTTGAACAATTACAATGCATTGTATCACAAAGTTACACAAGCCTGCGAAATTTGAATAAGACTACCAACTTCACTGATCTTACGGCGTTCAGACTCTTCTATTAACTTTAAGCAATCCTATGTCAATCAAATAACCCTAGGAAATTTTATCAGCCCTAAGTAATTTCATTAAGCCTACGGTATCGTGAAAGCCCTAGGTAGTTTAAATAGTGCTTGGAAATTTTTTATAATTTTATACAATGGGAGACTGTCCTTAGGAATTTGAAGAATCCTAAGAGGTTACAATGTTCACTGCGATTAACTGATTCATATGCCTCACATAAATATACGTCTGGGAGTGTGTTTATAAGCTACGCGCCGTAGCTGGGTCACTCGTAAAATATTGACAGTTATTTGCTTTAATTGGAAGGGGCAGCGACACCTCTGTGGTGTCCGCAATTTGTTCGCATTTTTCAAAAGGCACCTTTGGTCCAGAGGTGGGAACATGACTTATATTGTTTAGTATGAAAATACGCGTCACTGAGAGGCACAGTTTAATCACAGTTTATTTCGTTACACCAACTACTGAGGGTACAGGTGGGCCATGAGTGTATATGGAAGCTGCAATATCTTGACGCAATTCCTAAAAATTCTCTAATTTTTTAAAATACAATGTATAACACGATTATTTAAGTACTGCATAAGCCCATTATTTGTTTATCGGCTGGAGCGGTGCAATCACGTAATTATCTGATCAGCACTGTTACGTGTTAACTTGATATAAATGCCTAAGCTTTAAAAAAGAAGAACATTTGGTATGCACAATCCTACTAATCTTATAAGTTGGATCGATAAAAAGCAAACATTACTAGAGAAATACCACACAGTTATGCATGAATATGTTAAGGAAACAGATACAAGTAATCATACGAAATTAATGAAAGCGGTATAAAGTGGAAAATCAACCAAGTCAAGAAAGCAGCTAAAAGAACGCATGATGCTGTTATCTAAAGGTTAGTCAGGCCTAAAATTGTCTCCTTGATAACGAACTTGGCCAGGGCCACACTTCGGCTCCAAAGCTGGGCCTTGACCACCAAATTTTTGTAACTCGGCCCAGTAGCAACAATTTTGGTTACACATCTCGAGGGCATAGCGGGGATCGCCAAAGCCCACACCTTCTTGCCTATAAACGCTATTCGTTGGGCCCCATGCGCTGCACTGCTGCCCTGTTTACGTGCAGGGAGCCAGACGGTCCTGAAATGGAAGTAATTTTAATCCATGAACAATAACCAAATTCATCAATACTACAATTATTAAAATTTTAAATTATTATGAAATATTAAACCTAATTCCAAAATATGAATGATATACCCGGGCCCATCTTGAACCCTGACCTAAATGCGTGCGCATTTTCTATGTTTCACACAGTCTTACGTACAGTTAGTACATGTTATTATTTCAGCCTGGCGGCTCAAATCCTTTGTTGTAAGTGTTTTCTGCCATTGTTGGTGACGTGTATGGTGATATGTATGCACGGTCTATATCTTTGTCTGGAAAGTTGAATTTGAATCTTTTAATAGAAAGCCGCCTTTCCAAGTGTTGCGGGTTGGGGGCACGAACCACGGAATTGAGCCCAAAAGAGACACACGGACAAATCCAATCCTTTTGGAACGCCGACTTTAGGGGCATACTCTGCCGGTGCTACGATTCAGCCCGGCGGCTCAAATCCTTTGTTGTGTTTTCTGCCATTGTTGGTGACGTATGTATATATGTATGCACGGTCTATATCTTTGTCTGAAAAGTTGAATTTGAATCTTTTAATAGAAAGCCGCCTTTCCAAATGTTGCGGGTTGGGGGCACGAACCACGGAATGGAGCCCAAAAGAGACACACGGACAAATCCAATCCTTTTGGAACGCCGACTTTAGGGGCATACTCTGCCGGGCTGCGAACATACCCTCATTTCAGCAGTCCACTTCCTGGTCTATTCGCTTTTAAAATCTGTAAAACTCAGATTTTTAGATGTAAAATATATGTAATTATTTTCGATATACATGTGTAGCAGGCCCGTTCCGGCCCCGTTACGCGTCTCTTCAGTAATCTCGGTGTCAAAATTATTCGAGAACATCAAGGAAAGCCTTCGGGAGAGTGGGAAGACGCTGGTACCGTGAACAAATTCGTTATCATTTTATGCCGTATTTTTAATATGATTCGTTTACCATTTCACGCCGTAATTTGTTATCATTTTATGCCGTATTTTTAATATGATTCGTTTACCATTTCACGCCGTAATTTGTTATCATTTTATGCCGTATTTTTAATATGATTCGTTTACCATTTCATGCCGTAATTTGTTATCATTTTATGCCGTATTTTTAATATGATTCGTTTACCATTTCATGCCGTAATTTGTTATCATTTTATGCCGTATTTTTAATATGATTCGTTTACCATTTCATGCCGTAATTTGTTATCATTTTATGCCGTATTTTTAATATGATTCGTTTACCATTTCATGCCGTAATTCGTTATCATTTTATGCCGTATTTCTTTTTAATATGCTTCGTTTACCATTTCATGACCATGATTCGTTATCATTTTATGTCGTATTTTATAACATGATTCGTTTATCATTTTACGCTATGCTTCTATTATCATTTTATGCCGTAATTTATAACGTGATTCATGTATCCTCCTTATTACGTGTCCGATCCCAGGGACGAGTGTTGTGCGGAGCAATTGGAACCAAGTGATGAGAAGTAGGCTGTTTTAACCGCTCTAGAAGGCAGAGCAGTAAGCCCCGAACCGACAGGAAATGGGGATCAGGCAAAACCTCAACCAGTCGCCTCTATACGTTAAAGTTTTGACGGTTGCGACCGTCCGGGAATAGGAGGCCCCTGGCTGCTCATTCGAGAAAGCACATTTGTTAAGACCGAAATCAAAAATATTAAATTTACTTGGTTTTAGCAATATACTAGGTAGTGGTTACAGAAAACAACAAGTAAAACTAAGCGGAACCACACTTTTGGTAGTCTTCGCGAGCATGCGGAACGACGGATGCCGGGTTGAGTCGAAGGCCCGCCACCGTTTACGGTGCCGTGATCCTGAACATAATCACCATAGACGGGTAGAAAACGTTGGCAAAAGGGTGAGGAGACTTCTAAAACCGCTCCGGACAACGCCAGAACTTCATTTGCAATACGTAGAGACAATCGCTACTTACGCTAGGTAGGATTGTCACGGTGGAACCCGGATAATCTCCTTCCATGTAGTTAGGACATATCATATATATGTATAATATGTACTTGTATCTACTTATATGTGTGTGTGTGTCCCGTGGACGATTTTTGGGCAAAACCGCCTTGCTTCCGTAGCCTATTGCGGTATGCAACCGATACAAAGCCATCACTCTCAGACATCCCCGTCGCCGTACCCCGCGTCAGAACCAGCGCATGCGACCCCTCGTTTTGTTCACCGCGACTAGTTGAATCCAACCATATGCTTTGAACCTCCGCCCGAATCCCCGCTGACCCGCGGCAGCCACGCGAAGTTGCTTAGAAAGTTGCTGCCAACTGCTGATGGGCGCCGACAAATCGAGATTTTTCCCTCCACTCTAAAATGAGCGAATCACCCCTCATTAGATTCGTCTCGATGAGACATCTCCAAAAATACCCGGCGGGTCTCGCTCCGCCGCCCTGTTAACCCGTACGACCAACAAACGCGCCCCCCATTGTAGCTACGACTCTCTCTAACCGCACCAATTTTAGTACAGTTTTACTCCTGCCGCCCCGGTAGCGACATCACCCCTCATTTAAACCGCCGTTGGACGCTGAGTCCAACGATACCTGGCGGGCGTCGCTCCGCCCAACCGTTAATGCAGGAGAACCCGCTAAAGCTCCCCATACTAATACATATGGGAACCCATGAGTGGGTTCCGACCCGCTTTTACGTCCACCCCCTTGTGTTTGGTATCAATCGACCCCGTTTTCCGTCCTGGGACCAAATTTGGCCCCAGCCCCTCGAAAATCCTCCCGGGTTACCCTTGTCCCGCTACCCTTCCCACGCCCTCCTCGTGTCCTCGCTGTCCTTTCGCTTGCTGTCCTCGTTCTCTCTTTAACCGACGTTTCTAGTCGGTTTTCTTTTGTCGTCGTTGTTGTTGTTGTGTTTGTTGTGTCTTGCGTTTGTGTTTATCCCGCGCGACCTTTCTGTCGCTCAGGACGCCATCCCGTCTGATGTGTGTAGTGTGAGTATTTGTGTGTATATGTGTGTATTGGGGCATTCAAGATAACAAGTGTGCACCACGGCACACGATTGTCCCAAGTTAAGTGATACTCTAGTCATTGTCCTGTGACCGTCCCGGCTGACACTCTGTAGCAAATCGTATACAGTCACGGTGGACACTTGATTTGTCCCAACGTATTATTGGTTAACTACAGTACAAATATCTGTCAGTATTACCAGACATTGTTTTGAAAATCGTATAATTGCTAAACCAACTCATATATACATGGTCTATGTTTGCGAGATTTTTCATAAATGGAGCACTCGATTAGATGTTTTTGTTGCTAAGTTTCAGATTTCTAGCTCATATAATCCAAATATATATACGCCATAAGTAATATCTCGCTGTTTCAATCACTGAGAAGTGACGTATCGGATAAACGTGGGATAAAACCGATAGCTTGTTTGTTTGTTAAATGCTAAGAGAATTTTTATAATTTTGGAAAATAATCTGGTGAATGATAACCGCAGAATTTGTGGTGTTTATGCTCAAGAGTAGTTAACATTGGATGCAGTGTGGTATCCATTTTGTTCATGTTTTGTTAAAATTCAATCGATATCATAGTATACTCAAAACGCTAAACATTACACCTAGCAAAATTTTATGGTTCTTGATCAAATCATCAGAACATTTTTACGTTAAAGCATAATGCATGCTCAATAACAACACATTGCAACAGTGACACAATCATAGTTGAACAGATGCGTCACTTGTTATTTATCAAATATTTGAACAAAAACGTCAAATTTCTCAAACAAGTATTAGCGATATTACCTAGAAGAATAGTAAGTTGGCGTATGCAACTGCCGGCCCATGCCTACTTTAGGGGCCGGGCGTTATAACGTTAGAAAAACAGCTTAGAGCGAAGGCTCGGGGGCGGCAGCCCCCGATCTAGACTTAGGCATAGTACATGGCTCATATATGGGCCTTAGTTTAGGTTAAGACTAAGAGTTAGGCTTTGTATATCGATAACGGCATTGCATGCATTATACTTTGGCCCGTAAAGTACAACAGGGCCCAACTGCCAGTGAGTAACCGGCAACGAAATTAGACGGAGAACTACAAATTTTAACTCCTTATTTCAAGAATATTGGCGTATACGGCTGTAAGTCTAAGGTTCTTGTAATACGAAACAGCACATAACTAAAACAGTTTAAATTTAAACCCTCTCACTGAATCAATTGCAAATTTTCATCGTGATGTCTATTCTCTTGTCTAATCGTTAAGTTTTCAAAATTTATAATTTTAAATATGTTTCCAATTGTGGCGGTTATTTTTTACAAGTTGCAACTGCCAGACAAAGTTATTCTTTGACGCACTTGTTACATTCTAGACAAAAACATAAAATCATACATATAAAGTTTTATGTTTTTAACCGAGTAAACGCCAACACATCATGTGCAACATGTGTTATAATATTATTTTGCTTCGTTCAGATACAAAAAACAAGAGCCATAAAATCTTTTTATGAACAAAAACGACAGTATATCTTCATTAGAGTAATTTTTATGAAATTCTTATGAAATTCGTGTTTACAGTGTCAGAACAAATCAAAACGCAAGGGTGGAAACAGCGACTGCTACTTTTTTGTTAAAAATGAAATCATTTCGGTTTTTGCTAGATTTCCGCTAAACGAGTTTCTAGCGCAAAACCCGTGTGCAGGAAAAACTATTTGTAAAAACCATGCCGTTCAGTGGTTTACAATCTGTGTTTAGTGTACTCATTAAACTAGCGAATGTAATGTCAACCTTCCTATGCATTTTGCGTAAAGTTACTGAATACTCTTTGTAGTATAAAAAAGAATTGGAGTGTCAAAGAATTTCAGCTGCGCACACACTCAAAATTGTTCAACGCCTTTATGCAAAAATGGATGTTCAATCGATTCAAATTAAAAATATGGGTAGGGAGCTGTTCCTTTTTCGAACGATAGAAAGTTCAACCGCTAAAGGTGACATGGGTCGAATATAAAATTCAATAATATATTCATGCGGATCTCTAACCGCTCAAACCAAATTAAATATGAAATAGTAACATGTCGTAATTACTGAGTGTGGATTTACAAAGAATATCCCAGGTGAGTTCAAATGAACTTGGTTTCAATGATAAATAAACATGGTCTGCTTGTACAAGTGGAAAGATTTGTCGCGTATAGTTTCTATATATAGTGCTTGATATTTTCTGCTTTTTAATAATTTTTTGACACATTCTTTGCTTTTAATGGCTGCAGTCTGTGTGTCTCTTCTGAGGCTTTGGCCAATATACTTAAATTAATAGTAAGTACATGACTACTCTATAGATAATATGCACACTCATTCCAGGCCAAAGTAACTCTGAGGGGCAAAAATAAAATGCAGGCAATTCCGTTCTCTATATGACAAGCTTAACCTTTTAGCCTAAGCTAAGGTCTCTCTATGACACATACACTGTCAATGCTTTTATAACTGTGCTTGACACTAATATTATAGTAGTACAAGCGTATAACTTTGAAAAATCTTCGGAAAAATATACTATATAGATTCATCATCACCTATTCCCATATCATATCGCGCTGAGGATCACGCAGCTAGACTCACGAAATGGTGAAGTGTGGCAGTACGTAACTAGGTAATTTGCAAACACAATCTTTGAATAATTTATCTGTGAGGATATCGGGTATCTACCAGTAATACTGAAACCAATATTCTTGGGACCATAACACTGCTGCCACTTGGTGGCCGTGTGACCATATTTGCATGATTTTACAAATAGCGCGGCGGAATGCATCTTCATGGAGAAAATGCGCTTTCTTTATATTCAGAACTGTATCTTCATACCGTGTCGGTGCGCATAGCCGTCTTCGTATAAAAGAAATAGCGCTATGTGATAGAAACTTGTTTATGCATGGTCGTCCAGAAAACTTGATTCTTTCTTCTTGTCGCACCAGAATCACAAAGTTATATATTTTAATGAGATCGCTTCGCATGGAAAGTTCTTCGTTATATTTTGCTTTTAAAGCTATGCCAATGCTTCAACTTAAGATTTTGGAGCGATAACCAGAAATTGCACATGTATATGTCGATTGAAATTTATGCCATATTTGCTCATTTTCGGTGAAATAGATATAGCTCAATACTGGATTTTGTGTAACGATGTCCCAACGATTCAGTTTATATTTTCACATTTTATGTACCATCAATTACCACAAGCTGTAATTATCTAAAGCAAATGAGTTCGTCAGCTGTAAAAAAGGCGAAAATGAGTGATATATCACTGAAATCATGCCAAATTAACGCAGTGCCTTTTTAGCAGAGTACTGTTTATTCTTTCCCTAGTTGATCAAACATTTTGATTTTAGACAAATTTCTTTAGAAAATTTATACGATAGTCTAAAACATGCTGGATGTGATCGATAGAATGTGAGCACTCACTTGCAGCTTTGTAAAATGATGTTTTGCTGTGTAAAGTCACAGAGTTTCGACAACGGACACAGCAATTGGTGCAATATATTATAAAATAGACAGCCTATAAGTCACACACTTGCTTCTGTTGCATGATTTATCGTGCGTAGCCGTAAAGGGTAGAGGTGTAACAGGGTCGTTCCGACCC
>JASANE010017922.1:0-13087 GCA_030248225.1 Trileptium ribeirensis
ATTGCTCAGCGAGTTAATTTGCGTTTTTAGTGTCTGAGAGCTAATTATTCATGCGGTGTTTACTGTTCAACGCACAAGTGCTCAATACAGTTTCTACAGTACTCCGTATCGTTTTAAATAAATTTTTTCAATGGCAACCCTTATGCGTATTATTTTGCCGACAGTGTCAGCATATTCTTCTGGCAGTTTCACTGTTTGAATTATTGAGCAATGTTCATGGGCTAGATTCAAATATCGAGAATTTAGGAAAACTCCAGATAGGTCTCTACTAATACGCATTTGTTACATACTGTGTCCGTTATACTAATTCGTGCTAAACTAAGGGCGTAAATTAATACCTTCTAGAAAAAATATAGCTAAGGGTGTGTTGAACTTTGGCATTTTTATTTTGAATATATATTGTGCGACCTGTCATGTAGGCTCGGTTGGAAGTTCCAGTATAGTGGGCATTAGAATGTGAACGCCGCATCACGTCTTGTAACACCACTGAAGAAGAAGCGTCTAGACAGTTCGTTGTAGCAATAAAACCCTGAAACATGATCACTCTCAGGAGTGCAAACGTATTACAACTTAGCCAATTATTGTATGTATGAAGCGTTGCATTGGTTAGCTTTTCGTCGAAGGCTGCAATTGGCTTGACTAAATTTGAGATGCATCGAACAGCAAATTATGAATAAAACCAGCTTACATTCATTTGGCTGTCTGATGCTCAAAGTCAAGAAGCATCGCCTCAGCAGCGTGCATTTTAATTCGTTACTACGGCACAGAATGAATTACATAGGTTTACATGCATTGCAAACGTGAGATAAATTGGAATACTTTCAGAATAGAAATGGACGATAACTTCAAATTCGGGGGGGGGGGGTTTAACATTACATGGTGTTATTCAAGTGTTGCTCCTGAATGGGTGTACATTTATGTAGGTTATGTATGCATGGAGAAATTGTTGTAGGTGTATTATAAAAACTTAGTTACTCTCGATAGGTTCACGGACGCTATGTTAAATAGATTGGAAATTTCAAATATTTGGGTGAATTTGGGAACATTAGGTGTTTGCGAAAAATATATTTTATCAGAAAAATATATTTTTTAGTGGGAATTTGGCAGAACATTAGAATTTAGGATTTTATTAGATGAATTTTGATAAATTAGCAGAACATTAGCATGTATTAGGTATAATTTGGCAGAACATTAGAGTAAATATATTTTGGCAGAAAAAATATAAAAATTATTAGAGTAAATAATTAGAATTTTCAGTTTATTAAATATATTCACAAAAAAATATAAAATATATATATATCAAATATATATACTTACTATAGTGTACAAAAAATATATTTGGCAGAACATTAGGTGAATCTACTAAAAGTTCACAAAAATATATATATTGGGAATTTTGGAAATTAGATATGAATTTACCAAATATAATTATCGTCTCATAAATTATGAGTGAATGAATAAATTATTGTACAGTTACGGAGATTGATTGTTTCTAATATAAATTGTCTGTCGTCTGTCTAGCTATTATTCCACGTCACACCGCATTGATTTTTGCGTACAATTTTCATTTACTATGACCCAATGGCAAAAAACATCCAACCTATTTCATGCTCTTGGCTTACCAATTGCATCAGTGCATATTCTATCGCGTAGCATGAACTTAGATAAAAATCGCAAAACGTACGCTTTCATGTGCGTTGCTTTTTTGTTCGGTATGTCTTCCTTGTACGAGCACTTAGGTAACTTTGCTCACGTACGTCACGATCTAGTGATGCGTTTTAAACTGTATTGGAACTGTGTAAAAATTAAAGTAAAATTTTAATAAAAATAAAATTTTAAGAAATTAAAATTTATTAAAATTTTAATAAAAACGATTAAAATGTTTTATAAGAATAATTAATAAACAGCTTTTAGAGAAAATTAATATTTAGAGTAAGGATTTGTGTTTATGCTTTTATAATCTTTAAGTTTTAAAATTCATTACAAATAGATTGAAATTTGAAACAAAATATAATTCAATTGGTAGTAAGTCTATAATTACATAGTTTTGAAACTATCAAATGAGTGTGTATAGTATCAAAAAATATTAAATACATAATTTATTAAATTTTAATAAATAAATTCCGCATTAAAATTTAAATCAGATTTTTGTGTAGTAGTTTTGTATGTAAATTTTAGTTAAATTTTTGAAAAAATTTAATATTTTCCCATTTTACTAGTTTTGTCTCCAATTACGAAAAATTTTCTCAAATCTTACCAACTTTGTTGGCAGTTTTTCGAAAATTAAAGTTTTTGGCAATTCAGGTTTCATGCGCCGGAATTCCAGCTCGTGTCTATTCTGTAAAAAGCTTTTACTGAGCCAATGAGAGTTAAAAAATTCGAGCATATTAAACCCAATGTCTGTAGTTGCAATTTTGGAAAAACTTGCCGACAAAAACTTACTTCATTAAGAATTTGAAAAAAATTTTGGCTGAGATTGCGAACAAAACTTCTAATGGAAATATTTAGATTTTTTCAAAAAATTTAACTAAAATTATATATAACTATGATGATAAATCTGATTTAAGAATTTTTAATGCGAAATTTATTTTAAAAATTCATAGAATTATATTATTTTTAATATTTTTGAAATGTCATACCGCGCTCATTTCATTTAATAGTTATGAAAGTTATGTAAATTATAGCGTTATATTTAGTTTTACTCCGGTGAATTATATTTGTTTCAAACCGATATATTATTTTGTAATGAATTTTAAAACTTGAGGGTTTGATTCAGAAAAGCATAAACACGATGTATGATTCTGATATGTTATAATTTTCTTAAAAGCTGTTTATTAATTTATTCTTATAAAACATTCAATCGTTTTATTAAAATTTTAATATAATTTTAATTTATTAAAAATTCTTATCTTTATTAAAAATTTTACTTTTTTAAATTTCGCGCAGTTTTTAACCAATTGGTTTAAAACACAGTAATAAGATCATAATTACATGAGCCATAAGCAAAACCCCTGAGGTAGTTCAAGGCAGTAAATGCTCGTTTCCTTAAGGAACATCTCCAATCAAACAAAAAGCAACGCACATGAAAACGTACGTTTATACAATTTTATCTGAGTTCATGCTACGCGATGCAATATGCACTGATGCCAATTGGTAGCGCAGAGCATGAAATGGTCAAAATGTTTTTGCCGGTGATCAGTATAAATAAAATACCTACGCAAAATCAATGCGGTGTTCATAGAATAATGCATACGACGGACGACAAGACAATTTATATTAGAAACGATCAATCGTCCGTAACTTGTTCTTACAAATAATCCTCGTCGCTACATAAAGTTATAGACGATAGAAGCGTCTACAATTTTGTTTACGATTGATCGTCTGTAACGCAAATTTTAGAGTCGACACGTTTATTCTTCTGTGAACATCGCATAGATTAGCAATGGCATTCTACATTACAAATATCATTTTTGCTACGAAAATTTAGCCAGGAAGTGTGTATCATTGCGGTCCTGTGTATATTTGTTGTGACTTACATGGTGTATAATAGTGAATGTATTTAATAAAACGAAAATTCTAGATTGTTTTATTGTCGTCGAGTTTATCCAAGATAAATACTAGACATTAATTCGGCAAAAAGTAGGTTTTAGCTCACTACTTCTAGAGCCTAATAAAGGTTAGCATACCCGGGTGATATTTTATGCTGTAGTTATGGGAAAGCATAATCTAGAAATAAAATATAAATTGAGATCGATGCTACATTAAAAAAATATACACAATAAAATGTGTATAATCAGACATTAAATTTTGATAATGTAATATAAATTAGTTAATGCTCAGCTTGGGTATGAACAATTTCCAATGGACATAACATGACATTCGTGAAGACTCTATCGAGAGGTCTGACTGAAATTTTATGGTGCGCCTACAACAATTTCTCTCCATGCATAGTAAGCCTACATAAATGTACACCCATTCAGGAGCAACACTTGAATAACACCATGTTGTAATGTTAAACCCCCCCCCCCCCCCGAATTTGAAGTTATCGTCCATTTCTATTCTGAAAGTATTCCAATTTATCTCACATTTTTGCAATGCATGTGACATTATGTAATTAGTCTGTGCCGTAGTAACGAATTAAAATGCACATTGCTGAGGCAATACTCTTTAACAACTTTGCAACATTGCAACAGCCAAATGAATGTAAGCTGTGCATTTATGCATCATTTATCTTAAAATGTGTGCATCTAGAGCCGAATTTAGTCGCAGAGCCAATTCCAGCCCTCGACAAAAAGCTGCAGCCCAATCCAACGCTTCATACATACAATAATTAGCTAAGCTATTCTAGTACGTTTGCACTAGCTGAGAGTGATCATGTTTCAGGGTTTTATTGCTACAACGAACTATTATAAATTAGTTATTACGTTCAGTTTAGCAGATGGTGTTACAGAGTAATGCGGCGTTCACGTTATAATGTCCCCGCTGTTTGGAACTTTTGACCCCCTGTAGTGGCGACCCTACCGTATAGACAGTCAGGGTGGCACCCATACTGTAAATAAAATGCCGAGGGTGTACGACACACCCTTAGCTACTAAATTTTTTCTAGACAGTGTCGTACACACCCTTAGCTACCAATTTGGCGCGAATTAACTATAACGGACACAGTCTGTAGCGAATGCGGTTTATTAGTCAACTGTCCTGTGGAGTTTTTCCTAAATTCTCGATATTTGAATCTAGCCCATATGAACATTGCTCAAATAATTCCGAACAGTGTCAATAAAACTGCCAGAAGACACGGTGTGCCTGACACTGTCGGCAAGTGGTAATACGCGTAACTAGCTACCGTTGAAAAAATTTATTAAAAACATGGGGGTGTCTAAGACACCCTGTTGTCAAAAGTGTGTCTGACACTGTGTGGGGTACATAGGTTCCAAACGTTGGGGACATTATAACGTGAACGCCGCATAAATAATTAGCTCTAGACCTAAAAACGCAAGTACTTAACTAACTCGCATAAATACAGGTCAAATAAGTAAATAAATATCACTATTTTCAAAATTTTTGTTTAGGCACCTTCCATAAACGACAGCATATTAGTAGCTATGTGAAACCTGCTTTTTTACTTGAAAATTATGCTACTCCAACAGGAAAAATGTTTATTGACTATACAACAATGTGTATCACCAATGTCCATTTTTAGAGATTTTCCAGTGTCGTCATATATTTCTGTCTTTTAGAGTCGATTTCAGCCATTGTGACAGTTTTTCAGCCGCGCTTTACTATTGGCTAATATGTTTTCAGGGTCTGGCTCGGCCCAAAAATGTCGTATTGGCTAATCGCGGCTAGACAAGCTTCGCTTTAGAGCCGTTGCAGACTGACAAATCCGCCCCTGCCGCACACATCTTAAGGTAAATGATGCATTACATACGATAAACCTGTTTACAACAGACCTGACCGGCACAATAATGTTTTGTGGCTCAAAAATATCTATGATAGCAACAAACATGATTGGATATTACATTTTGGTTGCATTTTTACAACAATTCAAGAGCAGGACGAAAATTTGTATTTCAAAGAAAAACAACAGTTATATTTCATATTAGTGCGGACTATTTTGTGGAATATTTCGCATTGTAGTATCTAAGCCCTTACAACACACCTATTAGGTAAATATCTGATACATACAACAACTCAGTCGGAGCAATTAAATATATAAAGCCCCACTTTGTGGTCTTCGGATATTGGAGGTTATATTATCAATGGCTCGTTGTACCGTTGATTACACGGTACAAACCGTATCGATCAGACTAACACCATATAGTGGAAGCTGTCAGACTCTCATCACCTTCTATCAAATTCTGTTCCGGTTAGGGTGTGCTCACTATCGTTGGGTTTTCATTAGTCCATAACCCCCAATCTAACGTCCACATGGTATGACTAACAGACGCAGCATATATAACAGTCCTAGCATTGGAGACAAAACATTTTGAACTCATTTAGAACTTTTGTCTCGTTGTACCGTTGATTACACGGTACAAACCGTATCGATCAGACTAACACCATATTGTGGAAGCTGTCAGACTCTCATCACCTTCTATCAAATTCTGTTCCGGTTAGGGTGTGCTCACTATCGTTGGGTTTTCATTAGTCCATAACCCCCAATCTAACGTCCACATGGTATGACTAACAGACGCAGCATATATAACAGTCCTAGCATTGGAGACAAAACATTTTGAACTCATTTAGAACTTTTGTCTCGTTGTACCGTTGATTACACGGTACAAACCGTATCGATCAGACTAACACCATATTGTGGAAGCTGTCAGACTCTCATCACCTTCTATCAAATTCTGTTCCGGTTAGGGTGTGCTCGCTATCGTTGGTTTTTCATTAGTCCATAACCCCCAATCTAACGTCCACATGGTATGACTAACAGACGCAGCATATATAACAGTCCTAGCATTGGAGACAAAACATTTTGAACTCATTTAGAACTTTTGTCTCGTTGTACCGTTGATTACACGGTACAAACCGTATCGATCAGACTAACACCATATTGTGGAAGCTGTCAGACTGTCATCACCTTCTATCAAATTCTGTACCGGTTAGGGTGTGCTCGCTATCGTTGGTTTTTCATTAGTCCATAACCCCCAATCTAACGTCCACATGGTATGACTAACAGACGCAGCATATATAACAGTCCTAGCATTGGAGACAAACCATTTTGAACCATTTTATAGAAACTAAGTTATGAAGACGTAGTTTACTTGTTTACTTGCTATATATACATTAATAGCTAGCGTCAGCTACACCTTCACACGTAAAAGTTTTATACGGTGTCTTTTATACCGCCTGTCAACTAACTATCATTTAAATATTTTAAAAAAAATTACATATGGTGTCAGGCACACTCTGTTCTGTGGGCCTGCGTGATGCGCAAGTTAGGATGATCTCATCCATCCAATTTTGTAAGTTCGAATAAAAATTGTTGAGGAACGCTTTTTTGCTCAAGTAAAAAACTCTGCAAAGATTAAGTAAAACATTCAAATCTTGACAATTTGCTTCAATTATCAAATTAAATTAAAATCCAATAATAATTAGCGAAATTTTTGAAAACGCAATTTTTCCGAATTTGAACTAAGAGAGGTTTGTTCGCGAACAACAAAAGCTTAAATATAGGGTTGATTAGTGACGTCAGTATTGCAATAAATTTGTGTGCGAACACTTAATAATCCATGTACAAACTTGATAGACATTAAGAAGCCAACTTTCTGCAAATTCAGGATCGCCAGAAATTCTGTTCGAGTTCAAGATATAATTTTGGGCACTTGGATTTCATTTCGACAGCTTTCGGTTACCGAAAACACAAACCAAATTCAACTTTTTTCTGTAACTATATTTGCGAATCAATATTGGTTATTACAAAATAGAATGATTTGTAGAGTCACCTCTACTCACGCCTGACAATGTCATATGTACATAAATGTCAAACAACATAACGATAACAATCGGAAAGCCCCATTACAGCTTTCTCTGTTTGGAAATCGAATGTTAAGAGAACCTATTAAATAGATAGCAATTTTGAATTAAATTAGACAGCAATTTAATTCGATCGTTAGCCAGCCATTTTCAATATTTTATGAGATGACTTAATATGGACTCAAGTATTAAAGCTTAAGCACCCATGCCACAATCTGTCTGTATATTTGCTGCTGGTCAAAAAAATTGGACAGTATATATAATCTCATTTAATATGGTCCACCAATACATCTGCAGTGCTAACCGGTATCTGACAAATTTGTAATGCCTTAAAATCGTAGATCCGGAACAAAAATACTGTACTTTTAATGGAAGCACACCCCACCATATTAACGTTATTCTGAAAAAAATATATAAGTGAACAGTCAGACAAAACGATTTTAGAGAGACATTCGACCTGTTATCGATCGTTATCGGCAGTGACTTCAAATATTTTGGGCTAAATGTGGGATTTAGTCGAAGACAACTCATAAAATGTTTTTTGGTATAATGCAAATTTGCGTGAGTTAGATTTGAAATATGACTATGAGTTAAGTTATTATAACGCGAGCAAACTTAACCGGCGCCCATCGACTTTCCTGTTTTGTAATAGCCGATAGCGAATCGCAAACCATTGTTACAAAACAAGCATTTGCGGAAATTTCATCGGTTTATCGATAACAGAAAATTGGCAAAATCAGAAACAAATAATGAAAATTACACATTGTGTTCGAATAGAATTTTGGCGATTTTAAATTTGCAGTGAAACTGTTATATAATCCCGATCAGCTTCTGATTTATATTTGTCTGTGTTCGCGAACAAATTTAACGTAATACTGACGTCACAAATCAATCGTTCCTAAGCATTACATTACTATGTTCGCGAACAAATCTAGCGAATACAAATCCGGTAAATTTTCGTTTGCAAAAAATTCGGTAATTGTCGCTGAATTTTCACGAACACAAATTTGCCGGATTACTAACACACAGCTATGTGTTAGCGAACAGTTTTGCCCCGGATTACGGTTTACCAAAAAACGTACGGTAACAGATTTTTAACTGAAATAGCAAAATAGAATTATTGATGAGCGTGGGTTAAGTTTACTGTCGCATAACTCAACATGTTGTTGTTATTTTCAGTATATGAATATAATAATGAAATTAATAATCTGGTGTAACGCATCATGTCGCACTCTTCTCTGATCTTTGACGGGCAAATGTGGTAAGCGAACGACTATATATGCCATTAACGTGCAATAGTGGTCACCACATCTACACCACAAGTGTAAATGATAGCGACTATGTTAACATTGCGCGGTCAATGGTAGCGACCATATCTACACTTCGTGCGCAATGACGACTATAATTGTATAATTCGTGTAACTGTAACTACCACATACACGTTATGTTGTAAACACTAAATGTATTGTAACTACCATGATTGCACGCAGGATGTAAATATAGTTGTCAGCATTGCGCACGAAATTTAGATATTGTTATGACCATTGCGCAGATAATCTTGATACGCTCATTACCATTGCACATTTATTGTATATATAGTCGTTCACTGTGCTCATTTTTCGTGCAATGGTTGCAACGATATGATTAAAGTGGCAACTAGCTGCACGCATCTTAAAGTTATTCCTGCTTAACAGCTATAGACCAAACGATACTCGTTTCGCTGGAAAACAAATGATAATGGAAGTATCCTTGTTGAATCTTTAAACTACACATGACACACAAGTGCTTGAATATAAGGATCCAATGACAAAAAAGGTTCATAAAATGTCATTAAATAAAATTTTTTTATTTTTACCAAACAAGCTGATAAATTTATTATTGATATAGTAAATGTTTTGTCAATTCTCCAATCCGATCCTGAATCATTCATCCATGTTTCACTACATAACAGGAATTTCTAGGCTCTTGTTCATTTTGTGAAGGGCCCTTGGAGTACACTAAATTTAACGCTTAATCCGTTATCGATGTATTGTTAATATATAATGCACCTGGATCGTTTATAAGAATATGGATAACAGTTAAGTTGAGAGGCGTAAGCTGTTTAAGTACGTTGAAGTTTTACATTTCCCGATATACTAAGCCTAATACTGAGCCTTTATCCTAACGCTAAGGTTCATATATGGCTTGGGACATCCCACGCATAAGGCTTGGAATATACAAACCAAGCACTCGGGTGTGGGATTGCGTGGGAAGGGAGAGCTGCCGCACACGAACCCCACAGTAGGATATTGTTTTTGAATGAAGTCACGTTATACTCCTCAGTTTGACTATGGCCAGCTTTAAATGGAATAATTAGCCTGACCCTTCTGCAAAACCTTGTTAACAATTTTTGATCAGGCTACATAGCCAAACATAAACGAAATTTGGTTTTCGTAACCTCAACATGGTTAGCTACATAAACAAATCAGCCGAATTGCTAGTACAGGTTTCCAATATGCAGCTTAGAACTGTCCAAAATCCACCACTGACATACGTTTGGTTAAATTTAGAGCATAACGACGAATGTATAATACATAAGTGTCAATTTTGGTGGTTTCCGACAAAAAGAAAGATCATCTGGATGAATTCTTCCTTCCTACTGAAAATTGTTTATTTAGGTTGTTAATGATTGTAAGCAAAACCAGAGTTCAGTCGTATAAAAACGGACATCTACCGGGTTACTGTTCACAATCGGGCTTCACGTTTGACGTTTTCATTATTATAATTTAATGACTTGACACACATATATATATAGATAGGTGACCTGTATTGGAAGTTGAAAATTTTAATTTGCCACATACCTTAGGAAATTAAGGAGCATTTTTATGGTTGCTATCAGCATGGTTTCAACCTTTTGCCACACGAAGGTCTAACCATCCATGATTGGTCTCAACCGAGTAATAAAGTAAACTTTCAGCATTATGTATAATATATTTAATGTTCCAAATATATTATGTTTATATATTTGAAACATCGAATAATATTATACATACAATGTTCCCCGTACATTTTGTATTTATAATCATGATATTTATATATAAACGATAATATATAAATATCATGTTTTAATATATTGTTGAAACGAAAGCAATATTATGCAGCTCAAATAGGATTCCTGTAGTTTTATGTACCTTTTCACACAATAAACAATACAACGTAATTATATATTATAAAATTGAAGTTTAATTAAAATGTAATCCTCAAACCGTGACCACAAAGTTGGACAACAACTTTTGTGGGCATTTTAATTGACCCATAAAACAGTTGTAGCATCATCACAAGGCGGGCGCACGCGTGGGTACGTTGCTATCAAGAATTTACCCTGTGTGTCGTTTGGTTGGTTAGACCTTTGAGAATTTGTGCGTTGTTGTTCGAAACCGAATTTTAAATTGGTTTTGAAACAAGAAGTTCGGATGGACATGAATTTCTATTACCCAAAAACTATCAGAATAAATAATTTGACGAGTTTAGATGATTTTATTGCTAAATATTAATGACAAACAATAAATGTACAAAAATAGTGAAATATATATTTTTTGTATTCAAACGTTAAAGTCAAAGATCACAATTTTTGAACATTTGTTGTCGTTAGTATGAAAACGTTCGTTGACACCAATTTTATCTGTTTGGCACAAATAAATTTAGCTTACAGATAAAGGAGACCTATCTTTATTATCTATCACGGTTCTTTTTGAATAAAATTTCTAAGATAGCGAAATTTTTAACAAAAATCTACATACTTAAGTCATATCACTGCGCCAAAATAGTATAATGGGGTACCCTTGATCAGTTGTTGTCGGTAGTCTGAAAACGTTCGTTGACACCAATTTTATCTGTTTGTCACAGATAAATTTAGCTTACAGATAAAGGAGACCTATCTTTATCATCACGGTTCTTTGTGAATAAAATTTCTAAGATAGCGAAATTTTTAACAAAAATATACATACTAAAAGTCATATCACTGCGCCAAAATAGTATAATGGGGTACCCTTGATCAGTTGTTGTCTTTAGTCTGAAAACGTTCGTTGACACCAATTTTATCTGTTTGTCACAGATAAATTTAGCTTACAGATAAAGGAGATCTATATTTATTATCACGGTTCTTTGTGAATAAAATTTCTAAGATAGCGAAATTTTTAACAAAAATCTACATACTAAAGTCATATCACTGCGCCAAAATAGTATAATGGGGTACCCTTGATCAGTTGTTGTAGTTAGTCTGAAAACGTTCGTTGACACCAATTTTATCTGTTTGTCACAGATAAATTTAGCTTACAGATAAAGGAGACCTATCTTTATTATCACGATTGTAAGTGAATAAAATTTCTAAGATAGCGAAATTTTTAACAAAAATCTACATACTAAAGTCATATCACTGCGCCAAAATAGTATAATGGGGTACTCTTGATCAATTGTTGTAGTTAGTCTGAAAACGTTCGTTGACACCAATTTTATCTGTTTGTCACAGATAAATTTAGCTTACAGATAAAGGATACCTATCTTTATTATCACGATTGTAAGTGAATAAAATTTCTAAGAGCGAAATTTTTAACAAAAATCTACATACTAAAGTCATATCACTGCGCCAAAATAGTATAATGGGGTACTCTTGATTAGTTGTTGTAGTTAGTCTGAAAACGTTCGTTGACACCAATTTTATCTGTTTGTCACAGATATATTTAGCTTACAGATAAAGGAGACCTATCTTTATCATCACGGTTCTTTGTGAATAAAATTTCTAAGATAGCGAAATTTTTAACAAAAATATACATACTAAAAGTCATATCACTGCGCCAAAATAGTATAATGGGCTACCCTTCTTTGCTATCAAGCTGTGGGTTTGGTGCAAAAATTGCAAATTTTCGTCGAATTTACTGCGCTATTGGCCCAGTTGTAGTTGAGAGTAAGTTATATAATTTGTTCCTGAAATAGTTCCGAACCATAGTCTTTGGGAAAATTGTTCAGTACTATATATTTTAAATGGAGTGAGTTTAGCAAGGGAATTTCCAGGAAATTGCCGTTAACTGTTCAAAATTTATTTTATTTCACTATCTTTGTATTGTAATGATGCTTTTGCCCAATTTTTTCATTCGATGGGTAATACAATTATTTATTGATGCAGCTAGCTTTGTCTTTGCGCTACTCCAAGAGTTTCCTGAACAAATTCTTACAAAAACTACCCAAACTGGAAATCTGGGATTTGAGCGCTTTCGAATCCATCGCTGCTCCGAGTTGCTGTAATGATACTTTTGTCCAATTTTTTATTCGACGCATAATACAATTTATTTATGCAGCTAGCTTTGTCTTTGCTCTACTCCAAGAGTTTCCTGAACAAATTCTTACAAAAACTACTCAAACTAGAAATCTGGGATTTGAGCGCTTTCAAATCCATCGCTGGTCCGAGTTGCTGTAATGATACTTTTGTCCAATTTTTTATTCGACGCATAATACAATTTATTTATGCAGCTAGCTTTGTCTTTGCGCTACTCCAAGAGTTTCCTGAACAAATTCTTACAAAAACTACCCAAACTGGAAATCTGGGATTTGAGCGCTTTCGAATCCATCGCTG
>JASANE010017923.1:0-28399 GCA_030248225.1 Trileptium ribeirensis
GGCCACTATGTTTTCATTTGCTTGGTTATATTGGAACTTGATCCATACATGGCTGTGGGCTGTATATATGTATAATACATATGTTTGGACCACAGATGAAGCAAAATGCGGAAAATTTCAAACAAAAGTTCTAAACCGGAATTCCGGCTTCGGTAAGGTTTTTGCCCTTTTCCGGAACCGCCACAGGAACACGACTTTCGCCGGAGCCGGAATTCCGCTTGCTCCCCGATATATATGAATACTACATATATAAACGACTGTTATGTCAGTTTGGGATAAATTAAAGTGACTTAACGCAATTGAAACGAGAAGAATGGAGTTTCACGGTCGACAATAGATAGAAAGATTGTGGAAAATTTTTGCCAGTCGGCGTGACTCGTAACTTATATTTAGATAGATGACTTTTAAGAAATATTTTTGTTCGAAAGCAAAACTGAAGATGATGTGCCCTTTAGTTTGAACGCTAACCCCTCCGTCTCATCTTTCGCTTCAAAATGGCAAAAAAAACTAAATTTTAAGGATCCTTCGCCAAACCTGGCCATACAACTAGCGTTTGGCAGCCTATATTTATCAAAACAGACTTTAACACCATCGAAAAACCACCATCCGGGATCAGCACAGTTTTACTCACCTCCAATTTAAATGGGACCACTCCCTGGAAAGCTGTTTATTCGTCGACCACTTCCAAAGGTATATATCTATTCTTCAAGTTTCGGCATTATTTTTTGTTATAACGAGTGTCTATCAAGCACGTTGAATACGATGGTCCAACTAGACTATATTATATATATTTCAAGGTGTCTTAATGTTAAAGACCGTATTCCATAAAAGCAGCCTGTCTTAATTTGTTTGGTTACATATTGCGCGTAGGACAGCAAGAACAACCTATATATATATATATATATATATATATATATATATATATATATATATATATATATATATATATATATATATATATATATAAATAGGTTGTTCGATACGTTGAATGGGCTAGAATCCAATATATCTGTACCAAGATATTACAATGATAGAAAATGTGCGACGATGAGCAACAAAACTGCTTCCAAATTTAAAAGACAAACCGGACGACCAATCGTGCTAAAATATCTTGCCATTCAGTCGCTTGCAGACCGACAAACAAGGGCTGACTTGATTCTCATTTACCAGATGTTTAACAATGGCACTGCCCTGAAAATCCAAGAATTTTTTGACATACCATCTCACGGTCGTACGCGAGGTCATCCATTCAAGATCAAAGCAAAGGCAATCCCCGTCACCATTCGCAACGGTATTTTTTAGCCACAGATCGGTCGGAGTCTGGAATGCGCTATCTGTTAATGTCGCAGCAGCTCCGTCTGCGTATTTTCAAGTCACGACTCCATGAGGAGGGATTCTAGATATTGGATGTGGACGTGCACACACAAAGATAAAGAACATAGAAGTTTCATGCCCTGATTAATCAGGGCTTTCATTCCCCGATGGAACACAAGAAATAACCAACCAAGTATCTTACAAGAAACTTTACCACCGGGGAAGACCGGCGAGTAGTGCGTTTTTGGGTATTTTGAGATCAACCGTAGACGAATCTGATTTACCGAAAGCATTTCGTCAGTTATTTGGCTATGTATTGTTTTCTGGATTTTTAAAAAAGCTTCTATAGGTTTTGTGATATGCAGAATACATAGGTTACTTGACTCTCTCAAACCGGCATTATATGGTCTCAATTGTAACAAAGGGTTTAGAGAGTATGTGCATCAAGCACAAAGATTATTGCATGTAATTACGCATGACAACTATATATTAAAACTATGCTCATTTCGTTTCACTCTGAATCGCTAATTACTGATTAAATTCTACGAAAGTTCAAGTGTCTAGCTTAGAGATATGCAATTAACATTTATCGTACCTTTCTTGTTGTGGCTGATCTTCTGTTTTCGAATGCAGCGTTTCGTCATTCATTGCAAGTATAACTTGATTTGGTGTACATATATTACATATATATATATTACGACTTTTATTAGCAGTCTGTAGAAGACACTTTTCACATGTTATATTTGAAATTTCAAATATATATCAAATAAGTCGCGCTAATATATCTTCAATTTGACACTTATTAATAAATAATATAATTTAAATGACAACTAGAATATTTTAAGGTTCTATATTTATACAATTTCTACATTACACCGATATAACTTGTCTCGACAAAATGGGGATTTGGGGCTCTGGCATTTTCAAGCGCCTCTGGCAAAATTTTGAGCTGCCGAGGTTTATCGCCTCTTGGCAAATTTTTTTTGTTCCCACTACAGTACATAAAAAATTCATCAAAATTTGTACTAAAATTCCCTCATGAAGCCTAAAATTTCACAAATTTTCTCAAAATTTGTTAAAAATTGCTTTTTGTTTCTACCAAAACCATTTTGCAGTGTTTCTGACAAAACCATTTTGCAGTGTTTCTGACACAATTTTTAATCACCTTTCTTTTGGCAAAATTCCATCTAACAATGGTCTGAAGAACGTCTGGCTATGTATAAAATATATATATCCAAGTCTGAACACGAACGGAAAATCACTCGGTGTTGAGCACATATCAATCATAGTAAAATAGAGAATAAATGTTTACGTATGCTTTCGGGCTGGACAGATTTCCGAAACAGGCGGACAGACACTTTTGTATGCCACCAACGACTATATGTACGACCGAGTTCCCAGAAATACTTTGGCAATATTTTGTAACTTAAACTTTAGGGAATCACATGCAGTAATAATTTCAATGCAGTAAATAGTAATATCAATACTTTGTATGTTTAAAACAAGAAACCCAAAAATATGACCCAAACTCAGCGTCAGTCATGGCTAGAAATTTAAGGGTAACAGTCGGAAGACACTTAAACTTTCAGCTGCGAATTTCACCCGGTTACGTAGCGCACTATTTGTTTAACCTAAAAAACTAAAATTATTGCTGCTCTTTAACATGCAGCCGTATCTAAATCAAAACGAAACTGTAGTGTAATAACATTGAAGATCTTGTAATTTTACAATAGCTTAGTAACCCTTCTGAATGACAAATTTGCTGGCACAAATATCCTTAAACCCTGGTAACTTATTACATGTTTAATGCACCACGAATTTATGCTGGCGCTATTTCAGAAAAAATTTCATTCTCGGGGGTGGGGACATTTCGGCCAAAACTACCACGTCTCTACCTTAACCAGGCTTATCCACAGTGGTACTTGGAGGTCCCTAGAGTGTTTCGGTGCCTTCTGGCTGAAAACAGGCGCCCCAGGTTGGGACTCGATGGCAAAATTTAGGCTACCGAGGCAAGAAGTGCCCTAGAAAGTTTTTGGCTCCCTCCAGTAGGAACACCCCAGACAGATGCCATAAAAATTTACAAAACTTTTTACAAAAATCCTATTGAGAAGTTAAAAATTTTACAATTGCAGCAAATCATTGAATGAAAAATTGCTTCTAAGCTTAATAGACATTTTGCACTGTGTCCGAGCTTATTTATTAATTCAAGCGTTTTTCCCTTAAAAGATATGAAATTTCGACTCCCAGTTACCCCTCGTGGAGTTTACGCGCCCTGTCAAAATTCGATGTGCCCAATGCAGAGCCAGTACAGTCCCCTCAATCCTTTCCTTGATTATTAATTAATTAAAATTCATTAATTATAATGAAACAACCGGGATTTGTGTCTATTGATGTTCTAAAATGAACGGTATTAGGCTATATGGCCGTGCAGGCTAAAAAACTTACTAGCTATGTAAGCGTAAACGTAAACACGTTAAGGTTCTACAACTTTAGATGAACTTTTAGTATATTACTTATAAATTCGTTGAACTATTACAAAACAAACACGTGACAGTAAAGAGTGACAATGAGCCACTAGCTATGTGAGCTCTTTATCACAATAATCAATAGACCAAAAATTAATTAAAAATTTTCATTAATTAAGCATTTTTCTAAAAAAATTTTAAAAAATCTGTAGCAACATTTATAAAAACGAACGTGCAATTGTATTACCTTTACAAAGTATGTTGTTTTACGCAATAAATACATAATATAAATACAATAAAATGTAAAAAATATACCAAAGGTGGTTAAAATGCCAGTCACAGAACGTCGTACAAGATATACATGTTCAAAAGCATATATACCAAAATATATAATTGTAAAGAGTCTTCGGCTGAATTAGATATTTTTGTGCCTCTGTCAATCCTCTGAAAGATTTATTAAGACTGCAGTGAAACTCTATTCATGTGAAACCTGATATCCTAGTATGCTTAAAACCATACACACTCAAGGTCCGAAGGTCAACGGTGGGAGGGGCGGGACATATGGAGCAGGCGCTCGGACCCCGGAAACAGAGTAACCCTGTCAGCGGGTAAGGAAAGCGGAGCCTTAGGCGGAATCCTTCTACTCTATGAGCATGGTTTTAATTACAACGAAATTTAGTCGAAGACTTGATTACAAACCTTTGCAAAATATTGTGACAGGACAGTGGAGTATGCATCACTCAAATCATACTTGTCTATAGGTCAGCAATGTGAACCAACCGTGCTTATTTCAAAGATGTGTCCGCTAATTTTACTGTGTGTTGTAGTGTATCTTGTTTACTTCATGTGCATACTTGTCGGCGGTCGGTCATGTCAGGGGAGTTGAGGCCTCCCAGGGGGGCCGCCCAAATTTTTCTAGGGGGGTTATAGTCGTGAGGACCTTTTTTTGTTCTAGCAGCGATATTTTTCGCCTATGAGTTCAGTTTCTGCCTAGGGGGTGCTGCGCACCCCAACCCAGGGGGGTAACCCCACCTTGGCTTTTCGGCCTGGGGTGGGGGGGTCCGGACCTCAAGGCGGGGTTACCCCCTAACCCCCTACCGGCATGTATGTTCATGTGTATGGTCGTAGTTTCAGTAATCATTTTGTATACACACAATATGTTGTGTCTATAGGGCGGCAATGTTGCAAGTTATTATAATTTATTGTATGTATAGTGTTGTATTGTGTTAGAAAAGGTAAGGGGGATGGCTCACGTAGTTATGGGTTTTGATAACATTTTACTTGGGGCGCAGTCACGATTATCCAAAATGCATTTGACGCCTTTTGATCCAAAAGTTAAGAAATTTTAGGCCATCCCCGATGTCAGATTTTACAACCTGAACAGTTACATTTTTAAAATCTATGAAATTTTGAGAGTGTTCCTAAGACAGTGGCAATAGTTAAAGTTAAAAGAATTTTAAAGAATATTTTGTGTGTAATGACCTGTTGTATTGTCGTTTTTATGTTGTTAGTGTCAGTATTGAGTGCTTTTTGTATTGACACCTAATTTACCGGATATGTGTATATGTGCTGAATCCGCTTCTAAATTTTTGAAAAATGTTTTGAGTTAACCATTCAGCGAATTTTATAAAAACTCCTACTCTGGAACAAAAATTAAAACTTTAAGTTAACGAACGAATTTAGTAATTCCAAGAACTGGTGGCTTCTCTGGCAACGATTATATTAAAATCCTAGGAGTTAGAGAGGTTTCAGAACTAGGTATAATTTAGTTCCCGGGAATTGAGGCGTGAAAAGATTATTCAAAATCTGCGCAGCGAGTTAAGCAATTCAGTTACAATCAGTGATCAAACAAATTCACAAGTGCAAGAATCTTTACAATCGGAGCGTATATATTCAGCATATCCAGTGAGTAAATGTAGTTGTGCAGATATGTGTAATTTGTATATGAATAAATTGAATATAGGTACTCTAGTAAATTATTGATTGAACAATCAAATAACCTATCGATCTTTGCCCGACTAGGTATTCTTCAAGCATGGGTAGCATCCAAACGAGCTCTCGTTTGTACAGTCGAACGAATGTGATCTAACGTGGATAGTACATACACTGGAACTACGTAGGTTACAATTTGGTGCCGCGAACCTGGAGTAAAATATCAGGCAAAGCACTTTTGAATCTTAATTTAGGAAGGTACACGCTAGATTTCCTTGTTTCGGTGCAAACATCTAATGCAATTATAGAAAAATTATATCGCCGATATACTGGAACACCTCGTAGTTTGAGAAATAGCGTGAATAATCCCCGGCCTTCTGCCATGAGTTTCAATAACGGTGGGGATTTGCGGGAAGGGAGGAGTGGCCGTCAGATTACAGAACCCCAATATGGCCACAGGGCCATTGAAATTAAAAATATTCCATTATATTCTGGTGAAATTTGAGATGAATTTGAGGAATAGTTGGAAACATTGGAAAGAATCGCGTTGGCGAATGAATGGAGTGATAACGCAATAGCTAGGCTATTACCAGCTTACTTACGAGAGGAGGCGGCTTAAAAATGGGAATCGATTCCCACTGGCGTCCAGAAAAATTATGGTCATGTTCGCGTTGCGTTAAAAGAAATTTTTGATCCTAAGGAAATAACTAATCAGTACAGTTTACAGTTAAGAACTCGAAATCAGACCCCTTCGGAATCCGTTGATGCTTATGCTCGTGACATCGAACGTCTGGTGCCCACAGTTTACTCCCAACTAGATTCAGATAGTCGGAACGTGCCGCCTTGGATAATTTTTAGACGGTTTGAAAGGCAGCATTAAGAGATTAGTTATGACCTCAAACCAGGCTACCTTTCAAGTGGCTATTTGCCGTGCATGTGAGCAAGAATATTACGAAAGCTTGGATAGAAATTCGGAAACCTCAGACTCAAAATGTGTGGCAATGGTGACGGATGATCGTAAGTTTAGTAACAGCGACGCTACTGAGCGAAAGATGGATGACATTCTTAAGTTGAATAAAGAATTGATGCAGGTCGTCATAGGACTTTAAGGATAGGGTAGATCGTGGAGACTACAAAAATAATATTTCTTCCGTAAGGAATCGAAACCGCATGACCAACGACGGTCGTAAAATATGTGATTTTTGTAGGCGCCCTGGTCATATCAAGCTTAGCTGCCCAGATAGACGACCAAATTTTTCTAGACATGACCCGAACCCACCAAGCTCCTCATGGGCTGTTAACCGCACTCCTCAACCATTTTGGCAAAATAATCGCACGCGGTCAATTGTAGGATTCAGATCAGTTAATAGGAATTATGGGCAATCACAGATTCCTCTGTCAAATCGTTGTTATGGGTCTGATAGACAAATAAAGGTGTCACGACAGAGCGAAAGGTCATGTGTCCTGCTTGACTAGGGCCCAGTCAAAGTGGCAGAAATCCAATAGACTTCGGGAACAAAATGAGAGATTAGGTAACCGTTAAATAGAACGTGACGATGGAAGTAATACTATCACCTCTGCCATGATGTGTTGTTTGAAAACTGAATTGAAAACAGAGGTGGATACTTATCTCATTACAAAGATGACCTACTGGGAAAATCTAACAGAAGTGTCACCAAACACCGTCGTGGTGTACTTTGAAACAGATGAATATTACAGCAGCGAAGAAGCGAGGATCCAGAAATTAACAAACGTAGTTTTGGAGAGATTGGATTTAGTGAATATTCTGTCAGCGTTCACATATTACGAATAGCTGGTCGAAGATTACTGTCGCCGATACACAAGTCAGTAATAATTCCGGGTTATATTTCAGAAATATGGGAAGTGGGAACTACAACCATTTGGAGTATTTCGGCAACCCGTTCGATGTTTCGGGTGCGGTACGTAACGGTCAGTGCGGGGAGGACGCCCCGAGGTTCACTGCCTATCCACAAAGAAAATCGCTGCAAGCCGGGGAAAGACATAAAGTGACGGTGGAAGCAGCCGAAACACCTAAGCGTATTTGGATGTCCCTGGTACAGGAGAAATGTATCATGGACATGGTTAATGCATGTCTTCCGCAGGTTGACACGCTCATACTGATTGATGCACTGGAAATACGACCTCGGAAACGGTGTATAGTGGTGTTTGCGGGGCAGGCGTTCCCAGGCGAGGTGACCGCCTACAATGGATCGGCCGAGTACAACGTCTGGTTGGTGGACGTTGATCGTGGAAATTCGGACGGGGTTACTAAAATTTACAAAATGCCCCGCCACCCGGTTCTTGCCAATACCCCACCACAGTGTTTTAAGGTGGAACTGGACAACTGTATGCCTCCACAGGGACAAACAAGGTACGGGCCGTCCACACGCAGCCTACCGCAGCGCCTAGTGAACTTGGAGGTACTCATGCTGGTCACTGGGTCTTTTGTTTATACGTTATATACGGTGGAATTAACGTGGGCATGAGGTACGGAGTGGCGGAGCTGCTGGTAGCCCGGGATCAGGCGCAGTTCAAAAGCTCTAGTACAGTACGAAACCGTCAGGTGACCTTCTGAAAGCTGTTGGCTGATGAAGACGTCAAATACCTACAGGGGCGGCAGCGCTTACCACCTGACTACCACTGTTTGGCATATTATGGTATGGATGTGGTTGCGTTGGTGGACTACTGGTTCGACGATGACGTCAACATTCCTCAGGCGGGCTATTGTCGTACCTGCTGCCACGAGTGGTATCATCTGCCACACATCCGCAGGCCACAGTGGGAAGTGACGAATTTGGTAGCCAAGTCCCTCAATTGTTCGAAGCTCTCCCGGCAGCATATAGTGGGTCGGGATCGGATACCCACTGTGCCTTTGAGTAAAGTGAGTTAGACAAAAAACGGTCGGACAGCAACCTAATAAGAAAGGCATGGCTGTTTTTTGCGAATATGTGTCTAGTATGTATGTATGGAAGCTTTGGCAGAATTTCAGGAAATTTCAGCGAAAAAGTTGTGCATCAGAAGCAACCGGTGTTTGCGTACTTTGTAGGCGGATGCGAACTTTCAAATTATTGGCTGTGTGATTTGCAAATTTTTCGGTAAGAATTTTAATTGTATAGAACAATATTACATGTGGTGTCAATGTTATTATGCACGAAATTTTAAAAGAGCCACGATGATATTATTAGAATCCTCCCCAAGAATGCAGAAACACTTTACTCATCGGTCTCACAAAGTTTGGTATAATCGACAAAATTGGTACGGTTCGGGGATTGCATATGCGATAAAGTTCTACTGTAACCTGGTGAAATTTACAAGCAGCGAGTATCTCAAGCGACCGCTTTTGTGGACAAAAGACATGTATTTAGGGGAATCAAGTAGGATTATTGTGTGGGGATGTGGTTATAGCTTAAATGACACAGATGTAAATGGTCTGTCGTCTCATATTTGTAGCCTACGTGGTCCTAGGAGTGTTTAGTCCCACCGTAGATTACACACTAACTATCAGTTGGTTACTACAATATTCCCCAATGCGAGCACCACGGACTATTTATTTTACGAGCTTATTCCTAAGGCCTTAACAAGTCACACTAATAATCCACACAGTTTATTTCACACACTATAGCAAACTACAAACTCTACATAAAAAAAACAAATAAATGGCTGAGCCGTACTCACCTTGATTGCACAGCTTCTGAGGCCGACTGAGGCCCTGATCTAGCTGCGCAATCGCTTAAATACCCGAGCTATATGTACACTCCCAATTTTCTCCCTATTGATTTCTCTAAGCGATCGAAATTACATATTAAGTTTTCCAAGTTTTACTCTGATTCCACTCCCCTAAAATTCCCTCTTAAACCTAAGTGAATTTTAGTCGTTAGAGAATAAGTTTTGTGAATTTCTACGAATTCTTAAGTATAAACAAAATTTAAGACTTTATTCGAAAATCCAGCAGATACACATACACATATCTGCTAATGTAGGCCTAGTGCTTAATGCACCCAACCCTTACACTCAAATTCGATATATTTCCAACCTATGGCCAAGACTTGCAGAAAACTCTTGTAAATTGGTTTCTCCTGTAAAACTCCCTCAAACTTAGCTAAGTCTTAAAATTGCTCCTGCAAACTATACAAAATTTTTAACATGTAATAGTACACATATTCCAGCACGCAAGAAGCTTATGTAAACACACATACATACATAATATAGCACTTATATAAATTGTTTCGATACACAATAAATTCATAACTTATTCATATGTAATTACACATCTTGCATAGATATATTGATATTCAATATATATACATTTATATACAACATTTTATAACAACAATGTAGACTGTAAACACGCATTTAATGTATTGTGCAGATGATAAACAACAAACAATAAATAAGGAACAATACATCGTTACATATTGGACAAAATATGTATGGAAAAATATTGATGAAAATTAGGTTTTAGGAACGTAAATGGCTCAAATTGCAATCAATAATGTTTGAAACCGGTAACTATTGTGTATCTCTGGCTGGTAACGCTATAATCGGAAAAATATGCGCCGGATTCCTTTAATTTTGATCAAATTGTACGAAGAGATGTCGGTGGAGATTTTGTGTGATACGTGATGTAATATTTCTTTGATCAAGTTTCAGACAGCTGCCCGATTACAGAATTTCGAAACAATGTGGACACAACGGACGACGGCACTAGAGGCAAGGACGGTCAGTGGACAGCGCTTAGAACTACTTGGTGTATTGGATATCAGAATACGCATTTGGTTAGAATGGTATGAACAAAGTGCGTATGTATGTAAAGATATTCCTTATGATGTAATATTAGGTGTAGATTTTATGATAAAATATAACTGTGTATTAAATATCGCACGAGGAGAGTACATCTTATGTAACAATAAAATTATTATGTGGGAAACCAATTATTCCACGGAAAAATTAGTCTCTAACGTGACTGGAGGTTCCGGGGCGGAAAACCGAGAAATGGCTGATGATTTATTAGAACCATCAAATACGTTTTCGGAAACAGAAATCAGCATATCTAACCTTGAGTTGCCCCAATCTGCTCTGACAGAAGCCCAGCAGCGTCTTTTAATTAGATTTTTGAACTTTCGAATTAAAGTGTTTCCATTTTTCGATTATGACTTGGGCCGGCTAAAATTCGTAAAATATTCCATTAACTGTGGGAATAGTCCAGCGGTATACCAACGGCCTTATAGTGTTCCACAAGCGGTCACAGAAGAACTTAAAACCAATTAGAAAATATAAGGTCTTCTGCTTCACCTTGGGCGGCACCAATTGTGATAACTCGTAAGAAATCTGGAGATTATGTGTCGACTAAAAAACTGAATGCCGTAACTAAGAGTGATGATCCTCAGAATCGATGACTGTTTGGACAAACTGAATGATGCTAAATTGTTCTCCAGCCTGCATTTAACGAGTGGTTTTGTCAAATGGAATTGGAGGAAGAAGACAAGGAAAGACGGCTTTTATTTTCGACAACGGATTATTCAAATTTGACGTTTTCCGTTTGATTTAAAGTGTGCTCCAAGTTCTTTCAGGAGAGCCATAAAGTTTTTGTTAGTTGGACTTTGAGAACCGCGACCTATCGTATATAGATGATGTTGTAATACTTTCCCCAGCTTTTTAAAAACACATTCAGGACTTATCCGACGTTTTTGAATGGTTATATGAAGGCAACATCAAGCTAAAGCCAAAAAATATTGTTTTGGAAAAACTAAAGTACAATTTTTAGGACGCGTGGTTTCAGGTGCCGGCATAGAGCCGGACCCTGACAAAGTGGTAGCTGTTAAGGAATTGCCAGTTCCAAAAACTGTAAAGCAGGTTAGGGGACTTTTAGGCTTAGTATCTTACTATCGAAAATTTGTTAAGGATTTTGCAGAAAAAGCATCTCCATTAACCGACTTTTAAAAATAGAAGTGGAGTTTGCATGGACGCCCGAGTGTCAACACTCGTTTGATATTTTGAAACAAGCATTAACAAACCATCCTAATTTATAAAGTCCTGATATTAGCAAACAATTTATTCTTATCACAGACGCTAACAATGAGGGGTTGGGAGCCGTGCTGTTACAAGAAGAAAATGGATTATAACATGTAGTGGCATTTACTTCCCGAACTTTAGCGCCTGCTGAGAAGAGTTACGCAGTTACGGAAAAAGAAGTTTTGGCTGTTGCGTGGGGAGTTAAATATTTCAGACATTTTTTGTTGGGAAAAAATTTGAAATAATTACAGATCATTCAGCGTTAAAGTCCGCGAGCATCCGCGAGGACAACGGAAGATTGTTAATTAAGGTGGTCTGCACTTCTCGCAGAATTCGAGTTCGAGGTCGTACATAGACCGGCCAAGCGACTGGAAACAGTGACACCCTATCCAGGTATCCCGTACAAACAAGCACACAAGAGTAAATCGAGCAAGAACGTCAGATGACTTTTCCTACCTCAACCGAAGTTGCTAACTGTATTGTTTCTGGAGTTTCAGGTCAAGTTATTACTAGGCCAGACAATGATATGCAATATGATAAGAACGGTGCCGCCATTGGCTGTTATCGCAATATGCACAACCTTCAAATGGCAGAAAGTCGTTTACGATTAATAATTGATTATTTTGAATCAAAGAAAGGATCTGGTGAGAAAGAGGATGCGCAGAGGTATGTCGACTACGTTATTTTAAGTGGAGTGGTAAATCACATTTGGGCTGAAAAGAGATCAAACAGAATGCCAAGGACTTGTTATCAGGTAGTCATCCCAAAAATTTTGCGAATAGAAGTGATGGAAGCACTCCATATTGATCTTCTTGGGGGAGGGCACATGGGTTTCGATCGAACCTTAGCAAAAATAAGGGAGCGTTTTTATTGGGATACGACGTATCATGATATAAAGCAATTTTGCATGTCTTGTGTTCCCTGTGCAACCAAAAAAGAACCCAATAAAAAGACCAAGACAATGTTACATTCTATACCAATTAGCAGGCCTTTCGACATTTCGGCAGTTGATTGTGTTGGACCCCTAAACCTAGCGCAAAACGGCGATAAACATATAGTGGTTTTCACAGAATATCTAATAAAGTGAGCCGAGGCATTTGCGGTTCCTAATATCACCAGCGAAATTATTGCAAAATTAATTGTGTAGAATATTATTTGCAGATTCGAAGTACCTTGTAAGCTATTATCTGATAGGAGTGCCAATTTCATGAGCGAATTGGTTCGCTGGATATGTCACTACACAGATGCGAGAAAATTAAACAAATGTAGTTACAAGCCTTCTACTGATGGTCAATGTGAACGATTAAATAAAACCTTGATTGTTATGTTGTCGCAATATGTCAACACTGCTCATTCAGACTGGGGCAAATATATAAATTTTGTGTTGTTTGCGTGCCGAACATCAGTACACGAAATCACTAAAGAAACACCATTTTTTCTATTGTATGTAAGGAATACTCGCTTCGGTATCGAAATTAGTTTAGGATCGTGTAGCGCAGCGCAAGTTGATTCGTTAGACGGTTACAGACGAGATCTCGTTAACGGTTTTGAGATAGCACGACAACTAGCCGCCCAAAACATACGAAACGCTCAGAAAAACAACAGAAGTTCTACAATAAATTAGCAACTGAGAGTATACTATACATAGGACAGAGATTGTGGTATTATAGTCCAGCTGTCAAGAAACGTAGGGTAGATAAGCTTTGCCATTTGTTGCACGTATAGGATTATAGAGCTAGTCAGTAATGGGTGGATATTGTGCATGACAAAATTGTGCATGTAAATTCCTGTAAACCGTGTCACGGAAACGAAAGACCCACTTGGTCCATTATCGAAAACGTAGGTGACGGTGAGAACAATTTGGACGACACTGACCCTAATGATTTCGTGGTATCAGAAAATTTGCCATGCCAAACTAATGATACACCAAATAAAATTGCAGATAAATCAGGAAAGAATTTAAAGTGGGGTCAGCCGACGCTTGGAACTGACTCACAGATTATTGTGCGTGGGCGAGGTGACAATCAATGCACCGAGGCCAACGATATTCCAAGGTACTTCGAGCAAGACAGCGTAAACGATGATGGACCAACAAGCGAATGCCTTTATAAAAGAGGGTATTTTTGATTATTCTCAAGACTTTATTGAACGTCACATAGTGCTACCCATTAATTTAAGTTTTTGTAAACCGTCGTTGTCACGTTTTTGTTTCAAATTAAAAAGACATTCAAAAGGGGCAAAACTATCTGTTATAGATTTTCTGTTAAAACAGTACTGTACAATTGTAAATTCCAGAGTATCTGGCGTTGGAACGGAGATTACAAATATAAATGGGCGTTTGGTTTCCCTCTCTAAGTTAATGCAACATGACTTTAGGAACGAAGACCAAAGGAAAAATGTTATGTCAGATATGATAGAAAAATTAACCGAAGTGCGGAACAATTTCCGAAATTTTGTTCTCAAAATTGGTCTTGCTATCAACAAGACCGTGTCGTTAGGGCACGTCCAATAAAATTTTAACGCTGATCTTCTTAGGTGGACAACCAGCTTTCTTCAATGGAATAAGCAAATCGAAGGAGTATATACCATATCTAATTCGATACTCCAGAAACAGTACCTCCTCTGGGACTAAATAAATCCCTTGCTGCTTTACAAAGCAATGTCTCTCAAATGGGGCTAAATTTAATGCATGATTTCAAAAATATCAGTATGTATTATCCAGTACCCATAGTTAAATCAGTATATTCGAGTGAAAGTTCCTTAGTAATAACTCTAAGAATTGCCATCTCACGTTGCAATATGGAATTTGAAATATGGGAATAGCTTATGGGCAAATGAACATGGATAAGGGTATTTACATGCAGATTAACAATAAGCATGATATTATCGGAGTCATTAACCCTCTCATGCCCGTAAGGTCCAAATGGACCCAACGCACATTTCGACGCGTTGTGTTTACTGAGTTTGTCATATATTGTACGTTTGAACGTGCGTTGTTATTCGCTCGCATTGTGAGGTTCCTTAAGGAACCGAGCAACAGCTCTCAGATAGCTCAGTGGTTTGTGTACACAAGTTTCAACCGTTCGTTTCGGGCTCGATCCCTGGCGCAGGCTTGAGTTTGTCAAACATTGCACGATACTCAAATTAATTCGGGCATGAAAGGGTTAAAGGCAGTAATCAATTTTTGCTACTGAAACGAAATCAGCTTAGGAATTGTGTTCGATCAAAATTTATAGGATGCCTCATTGTATTTCCCACAGTACCACAATCGGAAGTGACATGTGAGGTGAGTCTTTTTAATAATATAAATCGTGCGTAGAGCTCATGCGACGTAATATTAACTAAAAACAAGCCCCCTATTCAGGCATTTTATATGGGAGGTGGACGTTGGTTTTTGGCAGCAGTGGAATCTGATTGGAGATTGTTTTGTGATGTTACGGTTCCGGAAAAATTAGAGGCGTGTATTCAACGTGTTATTTCTGTACCCTGCGGCTGTGGAATGACCCTAAAATGATTGACGCTAACAACTCGAAGACATGATTGTAATGATTATAATGTGTCTAAATATAATGGATCGATATCAAGGTACAGAATCTTTATAATCTAGCTAACTATTTCGAACAAAATTTGAATGCGAATTCCGAAGGTATTGTGAATTTTTTAAATTCAAAATGGATGTTATGTCCGAAAACAAGGCATTCGAATCGGAAGATAGAGCACTGCAGCAATATGCGCAGCAAAGTATTTCAAAAATTAAAAACTACGAGGGATATAATGTATTATATATGGTGTCGTTAGCTGTGGGTGAAGTTATATTATTTTGCCTTTTAATTTTAATGTTTTTAGGACGCAATCTTGTGGACCCGCCATCGTAATGGGAGGCAATGATGGTAGTAAGTTAACAAAACGGGAGCAATTTACTCCGCGATCACGCAAAATGCGTTCAAAATCTAAACATTTTGACAGTGCGGGTATCGTATTAAGTCCAAAAATCACACTACATCTATGCCTGACCGGTTTGAAGCAATAAAACAACTTAGGGAGGTAAAAAATAGGTTGCTGTATGTAGAATGTGTGCCGAACATAGAATTGTTCATGCATGATGAAAACAGTTGGTCTCTTTCGCATGTGGTTCAAATTAGCAATTGTTCCGAACATATCAAGACTAAGTGTTATTCTCGTATATTTTTAAAGCGCTGTATAATCGTGAATAATAATCTGTGTATAAAAAAGGAGAAAACAAAAGGTTTTGCATATATTTTTCTCTTAATTTTTTATCAATACGTATGTTAATTTTAATGATTGACCGAAGCTTAAAAAACTACTGGGTAATGGCGAAAAGGCAAATATGATTATTTACTTGAATATGCAAATACTGATGATACATCTGTACATGTAATTGCTAATATCTGTTAAAAATGTTGCGTTATCTGTGTGTATAAATACTGTTTATAGGGGCATCAGGTCGTTTTTTCTAAACATATGGGCCTGGCTCGCATTTGGAATTCTGGTTAGCAGCAACCGGTATTGTTTCTGACCCGCTGAGCGGCAAAAGTAAGCAAATTTACAATTTTGTAGAAATGAAAGAATTGTTTAGAAAAAAATCATCGGATGTGGTGCCGAAAGGCTCGCGCAGAAGGACAAAATATATAAAATTTATGGACAAGAATAGAAACAGTAATACAAAACCTCCATTCAAAATTTCAAAACAACATTTTTATAAATTTATCTGGTTAATTTCCTATATTTTTCCTGCTGGTCCTAGGGAGTGGCTACACCCATTTTGTTTCTCGATGTACTGCTACTGCTTGTTGGGAACCTGAGAACAGCGCTTTCAAATTTACTAACGATGTTCTCCAAACACTCGAAACCCAAGTGTTTGCTGCTGCCCGCACTGTGCCAGCAACCGGAGGAACCCCTACACCGTAGGGTGCGTTCCGGTCTGAGCGAGTTTCTCTTTGTTTGCTCATTTAGATCAACCCTGCACTGACCAGCAAAGGCAGTGCGGCAGGGGCTGGGGACAAGCAGAATTGGTTGGGTGGACATATGGGAGACCTGATATTGCTTCCGTGTTTTGTTGGACCCTCAGTGAAAATAAACCCTTAAACCTTAAACTTTATGTACTGCTAGCGTGTCCTCTAGATATGTGTTCTTTATACACATTACCATTTGTCTTCGGTTAGGCTCCGGTTTAATGACCATCTTGCCGCGTGTATACAATACATCTTGTGCTCAATGGTGCAAAAAAGGTTTTAAAATACCCAGGGAGTCTCTCAAAACTGTACCTATTTTCGTGAACACTGAGTATGTTGTACTTTATAACAAATGGTTTGCGACGTGGGCTCCGGTTTAGTGGCCATCCACTTCGACTTTGTTGAAGTGCATATGTTTCTGAATTGTAGTATCCCGTGTAAAGTGGGTAAAAAATGGCATTTCCTCAAATGAACCCTAAAATATGTCATTTTTACAAATCACATTTTTTATGCAGGTTTCATGTTTTGTGCCTTTGCATTACCGTGTGAAATTTTTTACCTCAGTTTGAAAGGCAAAACTCAGCCTCAGTAAAGCCAACGGCATCTTTAACCTATTCTTAGAAAGCTAATTCAACAGTCTTCTTATAGTTAGGATTGCGATGGGTTGAAATCGCAAGTCCTGCCTTCTTTCGGTTATCCTAGGCCGCTGTGAGGGATGCTTTTATAGTAATACAACGGAACCTACTGCGAGTTAGATGCTTCGTTAAGTTTAGGACTCAATTAAATTAAATTGTACTTTTGCGGCAATTTTACAAGCTCCGTTAACTGTTCCGTTAACCGTACTAAATTTAATAATGTGGATTGGTGGACTTATGAAAAATTTATAGGTCCAACAAATAATTTATTATGAGCATTGATCATTAAAAGTCTAATTGCAAGAATCACTAGCGCTAGCACCTAGAACGGGAACCTAAATTGCAGTGGAACTTCGACTGGCTGACAAACATAGCCCTAGCATATGTCTGCATGAATATTAGAACAAACAATTACGGAGCCATTTCCAACACTTTTAGCCCACAGCAACAACAGATTTTTTACGTAAGCTCGAGCCCAATTACATTCGATATCCGATGATCCAAATTAAACACAAGGAACGTGCACAACCCAGACTATGTAATGTCCTATTTAGTCTATATTTAACGAGAACGAAACATACACTAAGAATCTATTTGCAGAACAACGTCGATTTTACAAACAACAGCAAACGTTTACATAAATCTAATTTTTGATCAGTTTCACAATTATTACTCAACGTATTTTTAGCATTTATTTTATTAACATATTTACTGATGTTCTGTTAAATATAGGAACGAACTGATGTGATTAAAAAAAACAAAAATAAAACTTGGTTGCAAAAAATATATATAGAAAAATCTCGTGAGCTTTCTGACAAATCGAAATGCCAGTGTATATAAGACAAAAAATCTGTTCGAAGAAAATCATTACACATGCTTTGAACGATCATCTTCTACAGTCTATATACAATAACACTGCAATATAGGAAGGGACAGAGATGAACACTAATTATAATTTTTCATGGACATTCACAAACATCATACAGTATAGGACGATTGCATTAGGTATATAAGTAAAACTTATAATCAATAAAGAAAAATATTCACTAATAGTCATAACACATTCAATATTTCGTTGTTTTTAAGTTAACCAGATATATTGGATGAACGGTTATATGTGATGTAAAGGGATTATTTGAACATAGTCAAGACATTTTTGTAAATTATCACGCCTGAAAATACAGCAACGTAATAGCTGGGATAATTCATTGTAGAATAGACATCAGAAATGATTAAATTTCTATTTTTTATTTTATTTTTTAATAACAAGATAATTTTGCTATTTGTTAAACAAAACAGAGCAATTTGAGTTGAACAAATTATATATTTAAAAAACTTTGCAAAAAAATTTATGGTGTATATGCCTTTGGCAATAAATGTTTCTCTTATGAAATAAATTCTGCACTTTGAATTCAAGTGATGAAACATGCAGGAAGTAATATTAATGTTTAGCATCTACATAAATAGAAGTGCTATCACTAAAAATGCTTTAAAATCCTGAATATATTCTCTTCTCGGCGTATAATTAACAGTAGATATTTACCTATATAAATGACATTCCACGAAAGTACATAAAGTACTGTGGTTTTTTGGACCCATATAAAAATTCTTTCGTCTTTTCAATGACTCAATTTTTCTTAATTGTAAAAAATATGTGGTCTCCATGAAATGAGAAAAATATACATGTTTACTGTAATTTTTGTAAAAACGTGGGCATGATGGAACTGAAGTATAATCACGCTTAATCTGAAGCGTACTGTTGCTAAGTGTACTATTAACAATTACCTATCCGAAAAGAAATTAATAATTCCAATATATTGATATACTTACAATCGCGTGTAACGTTATCATCTTGCCGTATATCACTACCGTAACGAAACGATGATAACATTTGTTTTGAGCACTATATAACACAAGCCACATCATTGCTTCAAATCATACTTATGAATTGATCTGTATTGCGTGTTTATGCATGACAAAAAGCGTATGTAACGATGAGCTAGTCGTAATGGTACGTTATTAATAATTGTGACCGATTATTTGCTGTCACAACGAAACTGTTTATAGCAGAACTCAATATCGAATTGTAATCTTATTATATTAAAGTGCTCTACGTCTTAAAAGCCAACACATGAAATCATGATAAAAGGCGTCATCCTGCGAAAAGAATACTATTATTAGCGGTGGAAATTATTAAAAAACATTGAAAAAATATATTTAAGTTATAAATAGCTGACACATACTTGTATTTAATATCATGCTAGCTCAACTGCTATAGCAAATTTGGCGACAAATTTTTGTAAGCGAGGAGGAAATGTGACAGGAAGTTTGCATCACTCGAGTTATACTTGTCTATGGGCCAACATTGTGAACCAACCCTGCTTATTTCAAAGAGGTGTCAGCTAATTTTACTGCGTTGTAGTGTATCTCGTTGACTTCATGTGTATGAATATATTTTTAGTAATCGTTTTGTTCACCGAGGATATAGTATCAAGCGTATGTTGCCGGATGTGATGTATGAAAAATTTTTGATATAGGTTTGGTAATATATAGTTCTTCACGGCATACAATATGTTGCGTGTATATGGCGGCAATGTTGCAAGTTATTATAAATTATTGTATGTATAGTGTGGTATTGTGTTAGAAATGGCAAGGGGGATGACCCACGTATTTACGGATTTTGATACCATTTTACTTAAGATTATTCAAAACGAATTTGACGCCTTTTGATCTAAAAGTTTAAAAATTGGTTAAAAAGTTTAGAAATTTTGGGGCATCCCCTATGTCAGATCATCCCGACGAATTACATTGTTAAAATCTATGAAATTACGTGCAAGAAATAGCGTGAAAGAATCTTTACAATCGGAGCGTATATATTCAGCATATCCTGTGAGTAATGTAAGTATGTGTTTATATGTGTAACTTGTGTATGAATAAGTGCTCTAATAAACTATGGAGTGAACAATCAGATAACCAATCGATCTTTGCCCCACTGTGTATTCTTCAAGCATAGGTAGCACCAAAACGAGCCCTAGAGTCGAAAGAGTGTGATCTAACGCGGATAGTTCATATTCTAGAACCACGTAGGTTACAATATTATCTGAATATTTTCCGAGTATACTGATACGACAGTACTGAAGTAATATGCTGCTGCTATTTTACAAACTCGAAAAAGAATTAATATGTTTTAGTAGCAGTTCCTAGTGTTGCATATAGTCTGTACTGTGACAACGTGTACACTTACAAGTATCAGGAATTCTTATAGTGTCTGCTGCATCAACATTAGTAACACCATCATAGTTCGTGTCGAAAAAATGTTAATACATCACACCCTCACGATTTGAGGTGCAGTATGCTGTAGTGCTTATCGCGGTTACACTTTATTATATTAGAACACAATTTATTGACCGCGGTCATTAGAAACGTGGTAATTCTGTAACATTGTAACAACCAGATTTTACGAAGTGCTGCTGCATCTGCAAGTGGTCCGCCGTGTAGCACAAATAAAGTATAGGCGCGTACAAAATGACATACGTTTGTCCGGCTGTATTTTGTCACTATCTTGAAAACATGAGAGTCTTTTGTTATGTGTTTTGCACAGTACATAACCCACCCTGTGCTATGAAATATAACTTTTCGGCCTGGTCATAGTACACAGATGACAGCATGTTGTGTTTGTTGAAAGACGGGAATATAAGCTAAGTGAAATTTCAAATTATATATGATAACTGATTGTATCCCGTAAACAATGCCGTTTAAAGCTTTTCATAGGAAGTACATGGACAAAGCTTGCATTGTATAAAATCCCTAAAATGAAAAAACACAATAAGACAGGTTCCCAAATGACTTTGATCACGATAGGTAGAAGTTGAGGATGTATATTACACCGTACATAAATGCTGATCTTGTCCGAAGCGCCATATATAATTGCTTAGCATACAGTGGGGGTGTTCTGTACACTATATCGTTGACGGTGTTATGCAGGCTGTTTGTGGACAAAACTACCACCTGGCGGGCAACCTATAACGTAAAGGCAGCATAATTTCTACCGGTGGCAATGTTTAGATTTTTGCGCTACAAGATCCGCATGACGATGTGGATAATAAGATCGGTCATGATTTAAATTAACAAAAGCTAATGACCTGGATATATGCTTGCGTTCAATGGCTGTTTAGGCGGTCGTTAGACCAACCGGCGTTTGCGAGCACGGCGTCAAACTATTTATATGAGACGTGGCGCCTTCGACACCGCCACGGTTAGAGGGTCGTTCGTTTTACCAGTCCGTGGAAGACCAACGCTTCAAAACAATGTACATATGCATCAAATGTAATGCATTATTTACCTTAAGATGTGTTCGGCAGTGCCGGATTTTGTCACAGTATGCCGCAGCTCTGAGGCCATGCTTGGCTAAGCCGCGATTAGCCAGTGTGACATTTTTTGAGCCGAGCCAGACCCTACAATTATATTAGCTAATAGCAAAGCGAGGCTGATATATTGTCACAAGGGCCGACATCGGCTCTAAAAGCCAGAAATGTATGACAACAATGGAAAATCGCGAAAAAATGAAAATTGATGGTACATATGGTAAATATCCTTCCAGTTACAATAGCATAATTTTTATATATGAAAGAGTGTGTTTTGCATAGCGACTAAGCTGGCCTGTGAAATGCGCTTAAACAAAAATTTTGAAAATAGCGATATTTTCGTATTTATTTTACCTGTATTTATGCGTCTTACTTTAATCACTACTAATATTGTCTTTTTTAGGCCTAGAGCTAAATATTTTCTTTGTTATACAATCTGCTAAACTGAATGTAATGAATATTTTTCCAGTAGCCCGTCCCGGCTACCTAGCACTGAGAAATAGCCACTCCCGGCTCGTAAAAACATGCTAGCATAGCATAGCTATTTATTTTATTTATGAAGGGACGGATGCGGCTGTTCTTTTCTGTCAGGAGTTGGAATTGGCCCTGCGACAGAATTCAGCCCTAGGTGCACGCATCTTAAACTACATGATCCATAATCGAACAAAATTAATGTGCACCCTCGATACTGCAGCGTCATTATGCTTAGAGTTTGGCTATGCATTGTGATAATCTTCACTGCCGTTTGCCCTACTGTAACTATTAATTTATCTGATTAAGATGTTCTCTGGCTTCTTGAAAAATGGCACTGCTAGTCTCTAATTCCGTTATTGCTTGTATTTCCTAATTGCTTGTATATATATTTTTAGTTAGACTAAGCCAGTATCATACATCGACCACCGAGGTCCCGGGGCGTAGCCAGGTCCCGGCCCCGAAGCAGGCGTTCGGTCTAGCAGTATGAGTCCGGAAGGTCGGCATAGGGACGAGGATGGGGGTGGGTGATCAGTCGGGAGAGCGGGGTGCAGCCGGTCCCCAGGCAGGGGCTCGGACCTCACGGGGCCCTCTATTAACATGTATGGCTGGTATTCCGTCACATAAAATTAAAGTAATGTTGCTAAACTTGAAGGGTGTATTTTTGGTTAGCACCCTTGCCGGAATTGGTAAATTTTGAAGAAGAGGTGATAATTTTATACCATTGGACTCAGCTGAATGAGCTGGTTCAGAAAATGTCCATTTCCGCAATTTTTTGCGACAAAAAATTTTTTTTAATTATTTAGCTCTCAACGCTACCAAAGTTTTCGAACAATTTTTTCTCAATAAATGTATAATTTTATATATTATTCGAATCGCATTAATGAGCTAGGTCAAAACTTTACAGGTAAAATCAGCCCAATCGCCTTAACATAGTATTTGCAATATGTGAAATCCTAAGCCTATAAGTCTAAGCGTAAGTCGTTAGCCTCTGAATAGATTGGGTTGATTTTACCATCAGTCCACTTAGCTCTGCAGTGGGATTGGAATGGTATTTCAAATTATACATTTATTAAGAAATAAGTTTTGGTACCAAGCGGACACCATTGGAACTCCAAAAATCGGAAAAAATTGTTGTCATAAAAGTTCTGGAAATGGACTTTTTTGAACCAGTTCCTTGAGCTAATTCGAATGGTACTAAAGTTAGAAACAATATTTTCAAAATTGACCAATTTCGGACTGGAGGGGCTAACCGAAAAAGCCTTATTTTCGTTGCTGTGGTCAAGCCTATACAGTGCCATTGGCACTGCGGAATTTTGGCATTGTCCGAGATTTACCATGCCATCAGTTTAGTTCAGTGTCCAAAATATCCACGCAGAGCTTCCGTCTAGTTTATTTTTCCAACGCGTATGTCATAGCACATAAAATATATTTATTTTACGAATATAATAGCAGTCAAATACTTTTATAGATACATTCCCAGTAAAAAGAGATTGTTTCAGTTGTATTTTATGTTTTTTTCAACGACTTCTACGTAAACAGTATGACTCTCGTTTTAAAATTTTAATTTAAAATATTGTTGTTCCAGATTTTTTGGAAAAAGCTGTGTTTTGGCTGTATTTGATGGTTAATTATATATAACATTTTGATTTTTGAATGGCGAATTAATACCACTGTGGCAGTTGGCGATTTTAGAGTAGCTTTGATCGCAAATTTTACGATGGCTCAAAATTTTCATTCTGTTCGACAGAGGGTACAGTTGTAAGGCCATACTTTTGATACTCTTAGAAATACTGGTAGTCGAAGTAGGCCCCAATGTCCAATCCGACCCTAGACATAGTTGTAACGGACTGAACCGAACCAGATTAGGTAAAACCGGAATCAAGCCGAGCCTAGTAGAATCTGGCACAATAAAGATGAGTCAGAAACGACTTCTGAAAACCCTAATCTCAACCAAATTTCTTAATCGATGTTTCTTCAATTTTATGGCCAAGTATCCAGTATCCAGTCAAGTATCGAGTGGCCAGTGTTAAGTATTCAGTGGTCAATTTGGTTTCCGATGATTTCCTATAATCGCGCAATTCTGCATATCATTCAGTGCGTTACGACTAGATTAAAGGAGTGGTACTAACTCTAAGCTCGATATTATCTCCCTTTGCGGGTGTGATGAACAAAATATTCGTCCTTCCGGATTGATAAGTTTTGGCCTTTTGATCTCAGTGGTGTGGAGCATCCATCAACAATGTTGTTGGCATTAAGTTCATTATATTAGTCTTAACACGCCGGTGAATATCTGGCAATGTCCCTAGATATTTTTCTCTATTCATATTCTGAACCGCCCCAGTGAAAACAGTCAAATGCTACCAAAATTTAAAATCTTTACTCCTCAATACTGATGAGATTCGGCCAAAAACAGGAGAGATATAGTATAATTTCATTTTGCAGAGTAATCAAAGAAATTTTAGATAAAAACTTAAAAGGATAAAACTTCTAGCAATCCACCAATCATGTTAGCCATGGCGTCAATAAATTAAGACCCAAATGGAAGAAACAATTGCTTGGTAGTGATACAAAGAATTTTAAAATATAGGCATGAAATGACCGTTGCTGGATATATGCTTTGGAACGCGAGAGATATAAGCCATGGATTATGTGTTCCTATATGGGAAATAAAAAATTCAGCAATTCAGTGATTCCGGTGAAGCTTTTATGCTGCATTTGAAATTGGTAACTTTACGTGTTTTATAGTATAAAGTAGCCAAAATGGTGTCTTTGTCGTGAAAAATCAGTCGACGCACGCTGGTGGATTGAAAAATTTTTGATGGGGGAGTGGTGCTGGGCGTTCAACCTAATCGTTCATCAACGGATGGTTCTAACTTTTTTATATTTTTATGTTTTTTCGAAATTTCAAAGTTCCAGTTTTTAAGTCTGACGACCGGGGATGGGGATTGGGGCTCGTACCGACCACTGCTTCTGGATCCACGAATCTTGACTCGGAGCTAGAAATCTAACGTTCACAGTCAGTCTAGTTGAGACTAATAAACACCAAGTTGATATGTTGGATTCAGCGGCATCGATCAGAATTCGACCAGCGCTCTTGAGTTATGGGTGTTACGCAGTCAATCGTATTTACCTGCTCTAGCACGACTACAAAGACGGTGCTTGGGAATGGTTCAACAACGTAATGCGTTGCTCACCTGTAAATGCGTACATCATGGCTGTTCTTTTGTCAAAATCATGAACTAAATTCGCAAAACCTGTGAAAATTCTGGTTCCATTTATTCCATCAGTATTCGCGGTATAGAGAACGCGAAGAAGGGCTCTGTGATGTACGAACGAAATTTGCGTATGCTCACATTTCTTCATTTCACACGTTTGTCTGCGTTCTTCAAATGACATATGAATTGACAGCTATGTTTGTGGTCAATATGTGTGTATTAAAAGTAAACGAAATACGCGATTGGTAAACGCGTTTGACGTTCACGCCGTCAGCAAATTGCAATTATAAATCGCTAAATAGTGACCGCGAGCAGCACCTAGATCATTTTTAGAGTACACAAGACAAATCGTTTACTGCTTTTACAATCGTGAATTGATTTGACAAAAGAACAGTCCAGTTGTACGGACCTAAAACGGCGTCAAGCATAAGTTATCCTTATAATTATCTTTCAAAGCAGCTGCCATAAAACGCAAAACATTTCATATGCCCAGAAATGAATTTTTATGCGTTATACGTTGCAGGTTTAGCACAGAATGTATGATGAAGAAATGCACAAACTCGACCAAATTATTACTAAAATATCAGATACACAAAATTTGCTCAAAATCCACGTAGCTTCTGTCAACTGGCACAAAACGCAAGACACTTGTATGAACGGAAGTACGGTGAGATAGCACTATATTGGTGAGAACTTCATGGTGGTGGTTCTTGGATTTTGTAGCAGAAAGGTATGATCGCTGTCAACATACGTTTGCAAGCTATAGATACATTTGGAGAACATTATCTAGTGTGGACAACATTAATAAAAATTTATGAAATTTTCCAGTTACAATTTTCAAATGTCCACCTAACGGCTAAAACGTAGTCGAACTGATCTCGAAATGCAAAAAATTATCTGGAAAAATCGACATGTCATAGTGGAGATGGAAACGCAGTCTCTACTCCGGTATCTGGATCTGCAAGCTACGGATATTTTGTTGGATCGAATTCTATTCGCATTTTCAAAAAATATTTACGGCGGTTTTGTCATTATTTTCAGCAACATGAGACGGTGTTATTGACAAGATTTAAATTTCATGCTTGATACGTGACAAGACCTGTCATGCCTATAGACGCAACGGATTTAATATTTCTTGCCAGGTACGCACAAAAGTGGAGCTGCCGAAAAATTAATGAGGCTGCTTTAAGGCCGCGTCTTTTTCTCGACATGTTAGGGGGCCCCACCCAGCGACCACTGTGCCCTTGTTTCAGGGTTTTTAATTTAATATAATGCGCCGTTCAAGTTATGATGTTGCAAACGCTTGGAACTTATTTTCCAAACAGTGTTAATCGCACGGCCGACTACATTGTGTTTTTAGACAGTCCCGTGTTTGTCATAGATTTTTTCAAAGGTATCTATCTAGGGATATTGTGTTTTTCGACGGTGACAAACAGACCGTTTCTTCATTGCAGTATTATTGATGGTGTGCTCCATTATATAGTCAACATTCATATGGCCTAGATACAAATATCAAGCATTTAAAAAAACCTACACAGCATAATTGACTAATAAACCGCATAAGCTACCGACAGTGTCCGTTACTGTTAATTTGCGCGAAATCGGTATCTCCGGGCGTGTACGACACTGTAGAGAAAAATGTAGTAGCTATGGGTGTGTCGTATACCCTCAGCAATTGATTTATGCTATGAGTCACTGACAGTCTATATAGTAGAGTCGCGACCACAGGGGGTCAAAAGTTTCAACAGCGGGGACATTATAACGTTAGCACCGCATAAGGCTTTTATATTCTCGGTATCCATTTCAAAGTTTAATTGAATTTTTTTAAAACGTAAATGTTTACTATATTTGATAAAATAGCCGTAAATGAAGTTTTCAGAAATTATGCTGCCACACTTGCTATTAGTCAAGGAGGGGTAGAATGAGTTTTGCGATGACTTATTGTATGTTTTGGTTTGCAAGGCAAAATCCAGCGTAGTGGCCTTGTGGTTGAAGATGTTCGAAACTACTGGGCACAGGATACTAACCGCGGTTCGGACGGACTCTAACCCGATTTTAGCTGAAATGTTGAAGCGTTTATTGTCCGAAATTATTTGCATATCGGGCAATGTTTGATAAATTAAAAGCTGATGCCAGCAATTGATCCCAATTTGTTCGAGTGGAAACAGCGAACGCAAAAGACTGAGCTATTTAGGAACTAGTGATCGATTCCATAAAGGATGTCGCAAACGTGCAACTCAGATATTCCATCACTTCATAATAGATTTTATTGACAATTGACATGAAACGCGTTAACTTTTAGCCTTAAGCACTGCTATATTTACCTGAAAATTCTTGACCCAATTTGTGATTATGGTGCATAGGTTCTGTGCCATTTATAGAAACTCAGCGCGACCCAATCAAACTGAATATCTTATTTTGTAATAACTTGTTTCAAAATGAAAACTAATATGGAATTAGATTCGGCTTTTTTCAAATGTCAAACTCATAACTTAGTACCGCAAATTACACCTTGGTTTATAACAATACTTTGGCGATTTTGAGCACTGTCTCCGACCAAACTTAATGAATTAATGAAGCCCGCTCTAAGTATTCATCAAAAAATCTCGTTTAATTAAAACTTAAACAAATTTTCGTTCACAAAATTTCGTAATTTACCTTGAATTTTCGAGAACACAAAATGAATGCCAATCGCAAGAAAGTTTGCTCGTAACATTTTTACGGCTAATTCCTAAACACCAAAAAGGGTTTAAAAGTACATCAACTGCTGGAGGATGTTCCTAGGAAGATGCTTATTATTAAAACTTCTGGCGTGGCTGGGGAGGAGGTGCGGCGTCAATGAGTTCGCCGCCTGCGATAATGGGTTCACACTGCGGGGCACATGACAGGGCGATTCTTCGCGCCTTGTGAGGGTCCGACGCTTAAGAGGGTCGCTACCCATATCAACATATATTTTTAATACATACTTGACATCAGCCAATACAGGTACCTAGC
>JASANE010017924.1:0-15796 GCA_030248225.1 Trileptium ribeirensis
AATATTTTGACCAATGATTATTAATTTTTTGCAAATTTCAGACTGTTTCTGTGAATTTTAGTGAAGCTTTCTTTCGTAAATTTTATATACATAACTGAGTTTTGTTACCAAATCAAGGAACGCTTCGCGAGTTTTCAGAAGATTTTGTTCTTAGCAGTTTCGATATAATTCGTACAAACTATAACGTTTCAAGTTCAAAATAAATAAATCTTGAAGATTTAAAAATATAATCGGTTGTTGCAGTCAGTGAGACGATCGGGTAAGTATAGGCTAAATATGTGAATACAAATTAATGCGAATTTGCTATTTCTGCGCGATATGTATCTCTGCCTTATGTGGCTAGGGTTTATGTCAGCCAGTGACTTTCAACGGATTATCCCTAGTTTTATTGTAGAACATAGCGAAGGATCTTATTATGGATTTTATAAATAATAATTGATCATTTTATTATAATTGTTTTGTAGTGTATGTGTGAATGTGTTTAAAAGGAATCTTACGATGTGCGTACCATATATTGTTTTTCTATTAAATAAGTACATATTGCTTATTGCTTCTTTGACAGACATTTTAAGCTAATTGGATGCAGTAAACTATACTTGTGCAGCAAGGCTAACCTTATAAGAATAGTATGGTTAATTCTTGTTGATGTTTGACCGCTGCGTGGTTCTACGGAATTCGTTTCGATTCCGAAATTGAAGGAATTGCTAGAGTTATCCAAAATGGGGGATGAAGCCTGTAGTTTATATTTTTATATTTGTTCCCACATATCGAATATACTGCTCCGGTATCGAAGCGATGTGCGTATTTCTTAGCAGTACACAAAATTTAAGTGAACGTTATAATGTACTTCATTTCATAGGATTAAGCCTCGGTACCCAGTCTGTGCAGTTAGTTGTTGTTATGTATGAGCCTAATTTTTGTGTTGCGCCGTGATTGTATCCGGACTACGCACAAAAGTGTTGATGCAAATGTAACTTAGTTAAGGTATATAAATTGATCAATACTTTTAAATTCAGCTATGACGCAATCCTACACACATCTAAGCTAAAAGTTACGGAGCTGCCCAATGTAGGTAAAAGTCTATTAACTGGCCTGTGAATAGCCTTTGATAAAGTTGGGGACTTCGTACAGTGGGGCATGTTCATTCTCGGGGGAAATTTCAAAGTGGGTTTGGGAATAAATTTTGTTTAAAACGTTAAATATTTCCAAATTTTCATGTACTTTTACTGTGGTCATGTAACGACGTCGTACCATTTAAAAGAGTGGAAATTGATGTATAAAAAATTTCCATACACATACACAAAAACGCATTTGGTTTATCAGGGCGTAGGTATAACGTACGTAAGGGAGATTGTGTGTTGCAGGGGTGAAAGCTAATAAATTCCGTTTGTGTCTGTATCCAATCGGGCATAATTGAGAACGAATTAGCTGATTTTCATGATCTTGGGCTCACTCGAGCCAAAATAGTAGATTTACTATGTACATCTCCGACCGTTTTTTTATTTGAGGTCTGGTTCCAATGCCAGAGGTCAAAATTAGTGTTTTAACCCCATTTTAGTACACTTCACGGAAGCAAGGTTATTTTTATCTTAACTTTCGAATGTTTTTCTCCGGTTGGTTTTATTTTTAAATGATAAATGCCGATGCTTGTTTTTTGTTTTTCGATTAAGGCTCTGGTTCTGGAGTTATGGGGTTTGGGGCATGGCACTCTCGTGGTTCCTCGACCCAAAATTCGAAAATTTGTTCTGACGTTCTGGGCGGCTGAAATGTTTCACTAGGTGGTTTTCGGGCATGGGAAACTTATTGCCGGTGTTGGTTTTACTCTACGACCCATGGCTACGGGGGTATGGTGCAGCCATGGTTCGGGGTTAGAGGTCAAAATGAGGTTTTTACCCATTGTATTACCCTTTAGTGAAGCAAGGTTATTTTAACTTTCGAATTTTCTGGTCTGGTTGGTTTTATTTCATAATAAAATGATAAATTACGATGCCTATTTTTTGTTTTTCGGTTAAGGCTCCGGTTCTGGAGTTATGGGGCTTGAGCTTTGGCACCCTTGTTCTTCCTCGACCCAAAATTCCCAATTTTATTGTTACGTTCTGGGAGGCTGATAGCTTGCACTTGGGGGTTTTCAGAAATGGGCATCATATTGCCGGTGTTAGTTTTGTTCTTACTTATGCGGTATTGTGTGATATCCAAATATAGCATATCGAAGTATGCTATCGAGAGCTGATTGGCTGTGCACACAAAAGGCATGGTGTACCTATGTTTCACTACGCTCTGCAATCTCGATAGAGTTACTAATTTTATTAATGATTGGAAAATTTTTTACATTTAAATAAGATGTTACGGAACATAAGGTTATATCTTAGGATTTTTGTAAATAAATTATAAAACAATAATTGTTACCAAAAAAATTCCGCTAAAACATCAACAAAAATATATAAAGGTAATCACAGTTATGAGATGAATTTATTTATATACAGATATTCCACGCATGCAACTATTATAATTACAACACCTTGTGGTGTTGTCGTGTGGCACAGTGATTACAACGTAGTTCTAATAGTCATGAGAGCGCGTGGTAGAGCCATCGTCTTCGTATTACCTTGGGTAAGGACAATGACCACGTTGCTTCAGAGATCTCACATGCAAAGGAAAGTAAGTTAACTGTAAGTATAACTTGGGGACCTTTAATATTATCATTACCACTCCTTATAATAAGCGTTATGAAACTCTTTGATTCTGGTAAAGCATAGTTGCTAGAGTCAATCTGTACAACAGCAGCAGTTTCGCTTGATTATAAATATTTGGTTGGCGATATGTGGTAAGTCTTCGGTGGTGGTAGAAAATTTACTTTTTATGATATTCTGTGAACTGTAAAAACATGGTTTTCGTTTTATAGCTGCGGTTTGTTGTACTTTTAAGCATGAAAGAATTTTTTGTGTATGAGGTTTTTATTACTAAGCCTGATATATGGCTTTCAAGCTATCATGTAATTATCATTGTAAAATGTATATTAATGTCGGCGGTGTAGTGGTATGTAACCTATAGAACAATGTGAACGCTTTTATTCGTTACCCTATTTTCGTATAACTACATATTTACTTTAACGTACATAATTGTTACCGTTTGGTTTATCGTAGGTAATAACAACCATTAACGCACATTATATTCTTCGAATATTTGGCTGATCGTATGTGTAAGTTTAAATATTTTAATAAATAATCAGTTAAAAAGATAAAAAGCAGCAGCATTTGTTTCAAATTTCACCGGCACGTTGTTTCGAAAATTATATTTTAACTCGAAACTGCGTGTCGTTTATTGAAGTTATTAAAACGCGGCCTAGTAATTTAACTCGCCGTCGGGTCGTACCAAACCGTAGGTTAGGATGTTCAGCTGCCGTCGAAACTTTTTGCTATTTCAGTAGTTTTTATTCCAACGAATATATATACTTAACAAAATTTCTTAAAGATCGTGCAATGCAGGGGTGTCACAAAGGGGATGGAGACGGGCGGCTGCCCTCTATTTTTTGCTGATGAACATGAAAAAATAAACTGATGGGTTATAAGAATGATTGTAGACTACCGCCCACGCCCTGACCCCATTTTTGAAAAGCTTGGTACACCCCAGGTACAATAACACTACGAGCAGACAGTGGATAAAGTAAGTTTATACATTATATATAATGTGGGCTATACATATTTTATAGTAGCAATGAGGCTGTGTCACCGAGAACTGCTTGTGAGCGAATTGCACCATCTTGTCCCAGTTACAGCGCTTAGCAGAGCATTATTATTAATGATTACACTGCTCTATAGTGGTTACAGTTTTTATTTAGGTTTTTGCGTGCAACATTCTGTTTATGTGCATGTGTCGTTTTCTAATGTTGTTTTAGCTATTACTCAAATGCTGTACACTTGAATTGACAGTATGCTGTCAGCAATATGATATGCTGCTTTATCTTTCTGCAAGTCAGCTCTGTATTGCGGATTTATTACAGTAATATATTACCGACAATATGGTTGATGGTAGTGATAGCAGCAGTGCAAAATTGACGCATCATGATGAGCCCAGATCGAGAACGAACGCGAAATTCACTTTCGGCCATCCCATATCATTGAGTTTCACCCAAAGCTTTCCTAGTTTAGTTTTTGGTATAATGAGTTGATTCAGTATGCCAAATTTTTTGTAGTGTTTTTGCTAACAAAATTAGCGAATTTTATGGACAAGTGCTTTTACTGTGCGACTAAAAGCAAAGTAATTCCAGCATTAAATAAAAATATATAGTTCCATAAATTTAAGCAACTTGATGCTATATATGTACATATTTGTCTTTCAATGTGGTTTAGTCCATTTGTACATTAAGTGACGAAATATATGGGAATGTTTTCCTAAAATGTGAGCAAAAATTTTCATTTAACAAAATTTGCAAAATGTTTTGCACAGTAGAATCTCAATTATTTAGTAATGAGAGAAAATTTTTTCAAACTATTTGGTACTTCAAAATACTATGAAAATCATAAAAATGTGTTACGATAACATCTTTAATAACTTGATTTAAATCAAAATTACGTTTGAAATGTACCTCAGTAGACTAGGTTTCCGGATGAGCAAAAACTATGTCAGTTGGTTCAAATTATAACTTCGCTGATTTTTTCAGGAGGCATAACTAGTGGATACCTTAGCAAATCAAACTGATGTCAACCGGATTCTATAATTTTTATAGTCTGATACGGGCTTACTTAGTTTTTCATCTCGGGTTTCACAAGAGTCGCCCTAAAATAAAATTATCCAGTTCACTAAGCACGCGAGGCTTCCGGGTGTATACCCGTTGCTTGAGAACATCACAAAGGAGAAATCACATTACGAGTAATCGGGTGAGTGCGCAGGCGGCTCAAATGGACCCCGGCGATACAAGCATTTGAGGTTTCGCCAAAAAAATCCCCAACGTTCGTGGTGTGGTCTGGTGGAGCGACAGCGCCATAATCGATGATTTTAGCATTGTGTCATTTAACATGGTAAACTTTGAAAAATGGTATGTAAAATTGAAATTTAATCTGAAAAATCAGGGAAAACTGGAAATTGACAGCTGAAAAATTTTGGTACCCTTACGGATTGACTAAAAACGTAAAATTATGTATCCAAAGTATGTATAAATACAATTTTATATAGTTGAAATATAAATATTTTGTGTATGTCTAATTACCAGCACAAAGTATAAATCCATAAGATTACTGGAGCTACTGAAACTTATATATAGCGTTTCGCGCGTTGCTGCTAGCATAATAGAGTTTGTAAGTAAAATGCATGAGGCTATACATAGTGTATTAGTAACTATTTTGCGGCGCAGTGCTGAAATATTTATCGGGATGTTTTTATGATAACATGACATTCTTAATCCCTTGATACGCACTAAAACCAAATATCTATGTAGCTGCAAACGGTGTCCTGCTGCTGTCATCTATTTACAGGTTGGTTCAAAACAGTTTTTGCAACGGGTCCATGCTACGCAAGAAACACGAAAATATTAATATCTCCGCAGCCGCGCAAGATAGGGCATTTTGATCTCACTTTGTAAAGCAATTCATCCTCTATGTAGTTACAAATCAGGACTGCTGGAATACGTACGCGTATGTTATCAATTTGTTTAACGTTGTATAGTTTGTAATATTGTAATAGTAAACGTATAATTTGGTTTTGCAAAATGTTTCGAGCGGCAGCATTTTCGTTTGGAACACTAATTTGATAGCACACGTGAACGGATGACATAACGGCCGGCATAAATATCCCAGAGGGGCGGAAATAACTTCATAATTGTCAACAAAACGGTTTAGGGCAGGTGTTAGCGGTAATGTTTGATTTTGTTTTCGAAATAAAATACGTCACGCTTTGCTGCGTCACTAGTGTTCTAAAACCACGGTTCCTTTCAATTATCCCCCAGCCCGCGTTTGCCCAAAAATGGTCAGATTCTGGAAATTGGTATTTTTGTGATAGTCGAGACCTCCCATAATCATTTTAACCAAAAAATAGACCTTTTAAATTTAGCAATCTGGTACCAAGGGTCCCCCTTTAGATCCCAAAGTTTTTTTCTTAAAAATTAGTTTTATCCACCGTTCGACGTGGCTTGTCGAGCTGAATCGAATCGAAAAATGATTTACAGTATGCGTGTCCCCCTGACTGTTTGTACGGTAGGGTCGCGACTACGACAAAGTTCCAAACAGCGGGGACATTATAACGTGAACACCGCATAATTCATATATTGAACCAAATTTATTATAATTTTCTAAACTCGCTTAGTGAGATACCCAGGACGTGCTTTCGTTGAACGCGTGGGTTGTAATTATCTCTGACATGTATAATGAGCCCTTTACCGTCTCAAAATAGAAAACCCAAAACGTACCACTAGCGTTTTAAGTTATTTCGAATACTAAACTCGTGGTCCATCTAGTTGTTTCAATGAATAACGGATCGTTCTTTGATGCAACAAGTACGGATGATTTCTAAAAACTCTTGAGATGGAGTTGATTAAATACCTTCATGAAATTTGATCGGAATATCTAAAAATGTGACTGGGTTTACCAGTTTTTCTGGTCTCATTCGTTTTATAATTCTGTATTCGTACTGCGCCTGATTTTTGTCATTTAATGCTTATTAATAAGGCTAGCAGAGGGGATCACTCAGGCTATTCGTCTAACGTTGGGCTCGCAATGATTGACTTAACTGAGGATGCAAATCCCTTCGAGCTGCAATACGCAATGATCGGCAGTAACCTATTTTACTACCACTAATGAAAAAAATTGCGGAACTGAGTATCTTAAAGATCACAATGTACATATACGGATAGCATCCCTGATCGTGCAATTAGGCTTCTGCCAGGGAATTCTCATCTCTAATTTATCTAAACAAGTTTCAAAACCGTAACACTGGTTATTTGATCCTCTAATGGCCATAAGCATAAAAACTTAAAATTTATAAATCACAAGTTTGAATAAAACTTATTACTTCAGGCGTGGTAGCATGTTCAAGCCATTGCTCTTGCTGTTAACGAAGACATGTTAACATAACATGTTAACGATAAGGTTTTCATCGTACCCAGTCCCGTGGAAAAAACGATATGCCCATACTAACCCTTTTATATACTTTACAATCAAACTGAAAACATCAAGATTTGGCCATTTTTTGCTGAACTGAAAAGCACTAACATGTTAACCCCATGGAGCAGATTAATAGGGGTAGCAACATGACAGTGCCGTTTAAAACAATGAAATCACAGAGTAAAACCGCTTAAATAACCATATAAGAGCATTGTTCACGTACAACAAGCAAGAATTTCAGCTGTCATACATTTGTTCCAACGGTACGTATGTTACTGTTAATAGGTTCTGGTTCCGGCAAAAATTAAAAGTCCCGGTTCCTGGTAAATTCCGGTGTTGTTATTTGATGCATAGAAATTATTAATTAACAGCCAGTTTACGAACAGGCGTTGTTAGTATAATTAAGCCGTAGGGAAATTGAAAATGTTTGCCTTAACTATTATCAAATTTAATATGCAACACAGGCAATTCATAGTATTTATCTGGGATCGTTTGCAAAGGTTTTCCAATGCTAATACATATCAGTGGTGAAACGTGGTCGCGGCGTATGATGCGGTATGATTCGGAAGTGAAAATCATTATGCTCTGCACTCTACTTATCGTAACAGAATAGCATTTTGGTCTTGTTCTTTTTTATATATGCTCAGATCCTCCGCAGAAACGCATTACTGCTGGCAGCGGCTTATATATAGGATTTCCGGTATGCTGAATGCGATGGTTTGCTTATCTATAGATAAGAACAAATATATAATGAGTCTCCATTGGTTTTTCATGGGTTTGCGGTTAAGGATTAACCGGGTTCAGGTTTTAGGGTGGTATATTCCTAAAACACAGCCTGTTGCAGGTCATTACATATTTGTTCTTATCTATAGATAAGCAAACCATCGCATTCAGCATACCGGAAATCCTGATATATAAGCCGCTGCCAGCAGTAATGCGTTTCTGCGACGGCTACTGAGCATATATAAAAAAGAACAAGACCAAAATGCTATTCTGTTACGATAAGTAGAGTGCAGAGCATAATGATTTTCACTTCCGAATCATACCGCATCATACGCCGCGACCACGTTTCACCACTGATATGTATTAGCATTGGAAAACCTTTGCAAACGATCCCAGATAAATACTATGAATTGCCTGTGTTGCATATTAAATTTGATAATAGTTAAGGCAAACATTTTCAATTTCCCTACGGCTTAATTATACTAACAACGCCTGTTCGTAAACTGGCTGTTAATTAATAATTTCTATGCATCAAATAACAACACCGGAATTTACCAGGAACCGGGACTTTTAATTTTTGCCGGAACCAGAACCTATTAACAGTAACATACGTACCGTTGGAACAAATGTATGACAGCTGAAATTCTTGCTTGTTGTACGTGAACAATGCTCTTATATGGTTATTTAAGCGGTTTTACTCTGTGATTTCATTGTTTTAAACGGCACTGTCATGTTGCTACCCCTATTAATCTGCTCCATGGGGTTAACATGTTAGTGCTTTTCAGTTCAGCAAAAAATGGCCAAATCTTGATGTTTTCAGTTTGATTGTAAAGTATATAAAAGGGTTAGTATGGGCATATCGTTTTTTCCACGGGACTGGGTACGATGAAAACCTTATCGTTAACATGTTATGTTAACATGTCTTCGTTAACAGCAAGAGCAATGGCTTGAACATGCTACCACGCCTGAAGTAATAAGTTTTATTCAAACTTGTGATTTATAAATTTTAAGTTTTTATGCTTATGGCCATTAGAGGATCAAATAACCAGTGTTACGGTTTTGAAACTTGTTTTCTTGATAAATTAGAGACTAGAATTCCCTGGCAGAAGCCTAATTGCACGATCAGGGATGCTATCCGTATATGTACATTGCCCCCTTTACAATCCTAAGTTCCGCAATTTTTTTCATTAGTGGTAGTAAAATAGGTTACTGCCGATCATTGCGTATTGCAGCTCGAAGGGATTTGCATCCTCAGTTAAGTCAATCATTGCGAGCCCAACGTTAGACGAATAGCCTGAGTGATCCCCTCTGCTAGCCTTATTAATAAGCATTAAATGACAAAAATCAGGCGCAGTACGAATACAGAATTATAAAACGACGCAGACGAGAAAAACTGGTAAACCCAGTCACATTTTTAGATATTCCGATCAAATTTCATGAAGGTATTTAATCAACTCCATCTCAAGAGTTTTTATAACTCATCTGTACTTGTTGCATCAAAGAACGATCCGTTATTCATTGAAACAACTAGATGGACCACGAGTTTAGTATTCGAAATAACTTAAAACGCTAGTGGCAAGTTTTGGCATTTATATTTTGAGACGGAAAAGGGCTCATTATACATGTCAGATTTAATTACAACCCACGCGTTCAACGAAAAGCAATGTTCCTGGGTATCTCACTAAGCCAGTTTAAAAAATTATAAAATAAATTTGGTTCAATATATGAATTATGCGGTGTTCACGTTATAATGTCCCCGCTGTTTGGAACTTCGTCGTAGTCGCGACCCTACCGTACAAACAGTCAGGGGGACACGCATACTGTAAATCATTTTTCCATTCGATTCAGCTCGACAAGCCACGTCGAACGGTGGATAAAACTAATTTTTAAGAAAAAAACTTTGGCACGCGAAGAAATCTTGGTACCAGATTGCTAAATTTAAAAGGTCTATTTTTCGGCTCAAACGATTCATCGGAGGTCTCGACTATCACAAAAATACCAATTTCCAGAATCTGACCATTTTTGGGCAAACGCGGGCTGGGGATAATTGAAAGGAACCGTGGTTTTAGAACACTAGTGACGCAGCAAAGCGTAACGTATTTATTTCGAAAAAAAATCAAACATTACCGCTAACACCTGCCCTAAACCGTTTTGTTGACAATTATGAAGTTATTTCCGCCCCTCTGGGATATTTATGCCGGCCGTTATGTCATCCGTTCACGTGTGCTATCAAATTAGTGTTCCAAACGAAAATGCTGCCGCTCGAAACATTTTGCAAAACCAAATTATTACGTTTACTATTACAATATTACAAACTATACAACGTTAAACAAATTGATAACATACGCGTACGTATTCCAGCAGTCCTGATTTGTAACTACATAGAGGATGAATTGCTTTACAAAGTGAGATCAAAATGCCCTATCTTGCGCGGCTGCGAATTAATATTTTCGTGTTTCTTGCATCACATGAAAACCGCTGCAAAAACTGTTTTTGAACCAACCTGTAAATAGATGACAGCAGCAGGACACCGTTTGCAGCTACATAGATATTTGGTTTTAGTCATATCAAGGGATTAAGAATGTCATGTTATCATAAAAACATCCCGATAAATATTTCAGCACTGCGCCGCAAAATAGTTACTAATACACTATGTATAGCCTCATGCATTTTACTTACAAACTCTATTATGCTAGCAGCAACGCGCGAAACGCTATATATAAGTTTCAGTAGCTCCAGTAATCTTATGGATTTATACTTTGTGCTGGTAATTAAACATACACAAAATATTTATATTTCAATTATATAAAATTGTATTTATACATACTTTGGATACATAATTTTACGTTTTTAGTCAATCCGTAAGGGTACCAAAATTTTTCAGCTGTCAATTTCCAGTTTTCCCTGATTTTTCAGATTAAATTTCAATTTTACATACCATTTTTCAAAGTTTACCATGTTAAATGACACAATGCTAAAATCATCGATTATGGCGCTGTCGCTCCACCAGACCACACCACGAACGTTGGCAATTTTTTTTTGGCGAAACCTCAAATGCTTGTATCGCCGGGGTCCATTTGAGCCGCCTGCGCACTCACCCGATTACTCGTAATGTGATTTCTCCTTTGTGATGTTCTCTAATAAACGGAGACACCGGGAGCCTCGCGTGCTTGAGTGAACTGGATAATTTATTTTAGGGCGACTCTCTGTGAAACCCGAGATGAAAAACTAAGTAAGCCCGTATCAGACTATAAAAATTATAGAATCCGGTTGACATCAGTTTGATTTGCTAAGGTATCCACGAGTTATGCCTCCTGAAAAAATCAGCGAAGTTATAATTTGAACCAACTGACATAGTTTTTGCTCATCCGGAAACCTAGTCTACTGAGGTACATTTCAAACGTAATTTTGATTTAAATCAAGTTATTAAAGATGTTATCGTAACACATTTCTTACTGTTGATTTTCATAGTATTTTGAAGTACCAAATAGTTTGAAAAAATTTTCTCTCATTACTAAATAATTGAGATTCTACTTGCGCAAACATTTGAATTTTGTTAAATGAAAATTTTTGCTCACATTTTAGGAAAACATTCCCATATATTTCGTCACTTAATGTACAAATGGACTAAACCACATTGAAAGACAAATATGTACATATATAGCATCAAGTTGCTTAAATTTATGGAACTATATATTTTTATTTAATGCTGGAATTACTTTGCTTTTAGTCGCACAGTAAAAGCACTTGTCCATAAAATTCGCTAATTTTGTTAGCAAAAACACTACAAAAAATTTGGCATACTGAATCAACTCATTATACCAAAAACTAAACTAGGAAAGCTTTGGGTGAAACTCAATGATATGGGATGGCCGAAAGTGAATTTCGCGTTCGTTCTCGATCTGGGCTCATCATGATGCGTCAATTTTGCACTGCTGCTATCACTACCATCAACCATATTGTCGGTAATATATTACTGTAATAAATCCGCAATACAGAGCTGACTTGCAGAAAGATAAAGCAGCATATATATTGCTGACAGCATACTGTCAATTCAAGTGTACAGCATTTGAGTAATAGCTAAAACAACATTAGAAAACGACACATGCACATAAACAGAATGTTGCACGCAAAAACCTAAATAAAAACTGTAACCACTATAGAGCAGTGTAATCATTAATAATAATGCTCTGCTAAGCGCTGTAACTGGGACAAGATGATGCAATTCGCTCACAAGCAGTTCTCGGTGACACAGCCTCATTGCTACTATAAAATATGTATAGCCCACATTATATATAATGTATAAACTTACTTTATCCACTGTCTGCTCGTAGTGTTATTGTACCTGGGGTGTACCAAGCTTTTCAAAAATGGGGTCAGGGCGTGGGCGGTAGTCTACAATCATTCTTATAACCCATCAGTTTATTTTTTCATGTTCATCAGCAAAAAATAGAGGGCAGCCGCCCGTCTCCATCCCCTTTGTGACACCCCTGCATTGCACGATCTTTAAGAAATTTTGTTAAGTATATATATTCGTTGGAATAAAAACTACTGAAATAGCAAAAAGTTTCGACGGCAGCTGAACATCCTAACCTACGGTTTGGTACGACCCGACGGCGAGTTAAATTACTAGGCCGCGTTTTAATAACTTCAATAAACGACACGCAGTTTCGAGTTAAAATATAATTTTCGAAACAACGTGCCGGTGAAATTTGAAACAAATGCTGCTGCTTTTTATCTTTTTAACTGATTATTTATTAAAATATTTAAACTTACACATACGATCAGCCAAATATTCGAAGAATATAATGTGCGTTAATGGTTGTTATTACCTACGATAAACCAAACGGTAACAATTATGTACGTTAAAGTAAATATGTAGTTATACGAAAATAGGGTAACGAATAAAACGTGCACATTGTTCTATAGTACATACCAGTACAGCCGACATTAATATACATTTTACAATGATAAGTACATGATAGTTGAAAGCCATATATCAGGCTTAATAATAAAAGCTTACACAAAAAATTCTATGCAAAAGTACAACAAACCGCAGCTATAAAACGAAAACCATGTTTTTACCGTTCACAGAATATCATAAAAAGTAAATTTTCTACCACCACCGAAGACTTACCACATATCGCCAACCAAATATTTATAATCAAGCGAAACTGCTGCTGTTGTACAGATTGACTCTAGCAACTATGCTTTACCAGAATCAAAGAGTTTCATAACGCTTATTATAAGGAGTGGTAATGATAATATTAAAGGTCCCCAAGTTATACTTACAGTTAACTTACTTTCCTTTGCATGTGAGATCTCTGAAGCAACGTGGTCATTGTCCTTACCCAAGGTAATACGAAGACGATGGCTCTACCACGCGCTCTCATGACTATTAGAACTACGTTGTAATCACTGTGCCACACGACAACACCACAAGGTGTTGTAATTATAATAGTTGCATGCGTGGAATATCTGTATATAAATAAATTCATCTCATAACTGTGATTACCTTTATATATTTTTGTTGATGTTTTAGCGGAATTTTTTTGGTAACAATTATTGTTTTATAATTTATTTACAAAAATCCTAAGATATAACCTTATGTTCCGTAACATCTTATTTAAATGTAAAAAATTTTCCAATCATTAATAAAATTAGTAACTCTATCGAGATTGCAGAGCGTAGTGAAACATAGGTACACCATGCCTTTTGTGTGCACAGCCAATCAGCTCTCGATAGCATACTTCGATATGCTATATTTGGATATCACACAATACCGCATAAGTAAGAACAAAACTAACACCGGCAATATGATGCCCATTTCTGAAAACCCCCAAGTGCAAGCTATCAGCCTCCCAGAACGTAACAATAAAATTGGGAATTTTGGGTCGAGGAAGAACAAGGGTGCCAAAGCTCAAGCCCCATAACTCCAGAACCGGAGCCTTAACCGAAAAACAAAAAATAGGCATCGTAATTTATCATTTTATTATGAAATAAAACCAACCAGACCAGAAAATTCGAAAGTTAAAATAACCTTGCTTCACTAAAGGGTAATACAATGGGTAAAAACCTCATTTTGACCTCTAACCCCGAACCATGGCTGTACCAGGGTCCCTTAGCCATGGGTCGTAGAGTAAAACTAACACCGGCAATAAGTTTCCCATGCCCGAAATCCCCCAAGTGCAAGTTTTCAGCCGCCCAGCACGTAAGAACAGATTTTCGAATTTTGGGTCGATGAATCACGAGAGTGCCATACCTAAAACCAAAACCCCATAACTCCAGAACCAGAGCCTTAATCGAAAAACAAAAAACAAGCATCGGCATTTATCATTTAAAAATAAAACCAACCGGAGAAAAACATTCGAAAGTTAAGATAAAAATAACCTTGCTTCCGTGAGTGTATGAAAATGGGGTTAAAACACTAATTTTGACCTCTGGCATTGGAACCAGACCTCAAATAAAAAAACGGTCGGAGATGTACATAGTAAATCTACTATTTTGGCTCCATATGAGCCCTAGATCATGAAAATCAGCTAATTCGTTCTCAATTATGCCCTATTGGATACAGACACAAACGGAATTTATTAGCTTTCACCCCTGCAACACACAATCTCCCTTACGTACGTTATACCTACGCCCTGATAAACCAAATGCGTTTTTGTGTATGTATAGTATGTGAAATTTTTTATACATCAATTTCCACTCTTTTAAATGGTACGACGTCGTTACATGACCACAGTAAAAGTACATGAAATTGGAAGTAGTTAACGTTTTAAACAAAATTTATTCCCAAACCCACTTTGAAAATTTCCCCCGAGAATGAACATGCCCCACTGTACAAAGTCCCCAACTTTATCAAAGGCTATTTTCAGGCCAGTTAATAGACTTTTACTACATACGGCAGGCTCCGTAACTTTTAGCTTAGATGTGTGTAGAATTGCGTCATAGCTGAAATTAAAAGTATTGATCAATTTATATACCTAACTAAGTTACATTTGCATCAACACTTTTGTGCGTAGTCCGGATACAATCACGGCGCAACACAAAAATTAGGCTCATACATAACAACAAGGCTATAACTGCACAGATTGGGTTAAGAGGGCTTAATCCTATGAAATGAAGTACATTATAACGTTCACTTAAATTTTGTCTACTGCTAAGAAATACGCACATCGCTTCGATACCGGAGCAGTATATTAGATATGTGGGAAACAAATGCAAAAATATGCAAACTACAGGCTTCATCCATTTTGGATAACTCTAGCAATTCCTTCAATTTCGGAATCGAAACGAATTCCGTAGAACCACGCAGCGGTCAAACATCAACAAGAATTAACCATACTATTCTTATAAGGTTAGCCTTGCTGCACAAGTATAGTTTACTGCATCCAATTAGCTTAAAATGTCTGTCAAAGAAGCAATAAGCAATATGTACTTATTTAATAGAAAAACAATATATGGTACGCACATCGTAAGATTCCTTTTAAACACATTCACACATACACTACAAAACAATTATAATAAAATGATCAATTATTATTTATAAAATCCATAATAAGATCCTTCGCTATGTTCTACAATAAAACTAGGGATAATCCGTTGAAAGTCACTGGCTGACATAAACCCTAGCCACATAAGGCAGAGATACATATCGCGCAGAAATAGCAAATTCGCATTAATTCGTATTCACATATTTAGCCTATACTTACCGATCGTCTCACTGACTGCAACAACCGATTATATTTTTTAAATCTTAGAGATTTATTTATTTTGAACTTGAAAACGTTATAGTTTGTACGAATTATATAGAAACTGCTAAGAACAAAATCTTCTGAAAACTCACCGAAGCGTTCCTTGATTTGGTAACAAAATTCAGTTATGTATATAAAATTTACGAAAGAAAGCTTCACTAAAATTAGCAGGAACGAGTCTGAAATTTGCAAAAAATTGAATAATCATTGGTCAAAATATTA
>JASANE010017925.1:0-58317 GCA_030248225.1 Trileptium ribeirensis
GCCAGAAACCAGCCTCCAGTAATACCTAACAATGTTGCTAACCCGATATCCATGTTACATTTCTTATGTTGTCCAGATAGTCAAATTCTTGTAGCAAATAGCACCATGCACAAATTACTTTCTAAATCACTTAATTTCCAAAAGTAAAGTAACGATACACCGGCACGACAAAAATTATAAAAGTTGTCTATCTATTCATAGTACAAAATAACGATGGATTTCGCAACACAAAGCAGAAGAGACTTAAAAATTTGATAAACGCATCCTTTTGCTGCCAAAATCGCTGTGTCAATGAAGTTAAAACTATGTGATGCAGATAGCACTGGGTTGCGGTTGTTTTGTATCTTCTATTTCACCTCCGTTATACTGAATAGGCACAACACACCTGCCTAAGTGTCGCCTTGTCCCAGAATGCTTAATTGTAAGCCTTCTTCTGCATGAATATCACATTGGCTGGCTGCGATTTAGCGCAAAATAAATCGGACTGTTTATTGGCGTGACCTAGAGCAAAAAGTGGGGCGACAAGCAAATTACATAATATCTATGAACTCAAAAAGTGGAATGTTAGCTTTGATGTATAAAATATAAACGTGAGATGAAAACATAACAGCTGACTGAAAAAACTGGGTTTAAACATATAGACTGACAGCGCGGGCTAAAAACTGCTGCGCCTCCACGGTGGTTTCGTCTCTGGAGGTGTTTTGTCTCAGGACGGCTGTCTTTTGTTCAAATTCATTAGGTTTACATGAAATCATTTATACTGCAAATAATGTCGATTGGGAAAGGATGTCGTCTTCATTGTTGTCCCAAATGTAAATTCCTTAAATTGTGGCATCCGTTGTGCGAACATTTCGTATTAGCCACCACTATTCCTCATTAATTTCTCCAGAATCTCTGTGTAGTTGCACTTGCTCATACGCTTAGACGGGTTTGGTGTTTACTCTCGCTCCTGAGGCGTCGCCTTCCCCCTCGGGCGAAGCGTCGGTCCCACAATGGCAGGTGTCCCGACTATCCCGACCTCACGACATGATTCTTCCTGGCAGTCAGCAGGCTGGCCCCTTCCTCCCTCTCCCTTTGATGTCACGGCTAGCCCATGGCGCCACAGACGGCGAGCGTTTATGATCTTGCTTACGGCCTGGTTTTCAATGTGTACTCGGACATTATCTGCGTAAAAGAAATTCTTTGCTCAGAAATTCAATTTAGTTTCATTACCGCTCACGCTAGAGCAACGTTTTCAAAAAATATATTTGAACAAATCGGTACTGTTTTCTTCGCTTTATTTTATGCATTGTTACAGAAGTCTTTCTCGAAATTTAGCCATTTGCGATCTATTTTCTCCAGGAAAACAAGCTGTGTCCAAAGGTTGCTTGTACGAAATGTACGCCGGCGGCGATCGATGCGTACAAATGGATATGCAAGGCATTCGAGCAAAAAAATGTTTGTGTACAACCGATTTTTGTAACGGCGAAGCTCACTTGTCGAAAAAAGGCCTTATCGACTCCGCGCCGTCATCGCTACGTATAACCAATCACTTTTCCAACATTCTACTCGCATTGTGCAGTGCAGTGACACTTCGAGCATACTGGTCGAGCCTAATACAGTTGATAACAGACTACGTTGTTGGACGAGTATCAGTGACATTAACGGCAGCAAGCAACTAATTGGAACGTTTGATACTGAACTGCTAACTTGAGCTGCGAAAGGACAACGCATCAGCAACAACCTGATTCGGTACTAGTCAAGTATATTTTGCCGTCAAAGTTGAACAATTCCAGAGACAGGAAATACTAACACATTTAGTCCCGAAACGCAATGATGGCATTTTATTTTCAAACGATATTAAAAAATTCATGAAATGGGTATCATTATTAACTGTTGAAATATCAAGTTTTCTCAGTTTCTGATTACTGTCTAGCCGTTAAACTACATTCATTAGTAGCAAAAGTTGACGATTTTTACTGAAGAATAAGACCTTCCTTGGGGCAGAGTGTGTCATTTCGGGTTCCGGGGTTAGCAATGCCTTCGACACCGCAATAAGCACCAACCTCGAATGGCCTATCGGGGTAGCTGGGACCTCGGGCATAAGGGGGAGTGGTGGAGGTGGGTGAGATGGGGATCTTACTCGAGGCGGGTAACCCCTAACCCTATGAGCATTTATACCTAAAGGCCTAACATACATAAGCTTTTTTACTACATACACTGTTCAGCGACATAATCTCAGCTCTTGTTTCTAGCGACGGAATTAGTATTTTAGTGATGCTAGCCACAAAATATTGAATTTTTAAGCATTTTTAGTCTTCAGAATTTGAGTATTTCGCCCAACTCTACGCGTCCTACCATTGCAATTGAAAACCCAAAACAGAAGCATTGTCAAACAATTCATGGGCAACGATAACGTAAAGCACTTTTGCTTTCAAAACAATTTAATACAGTTAAATCTATTACAACACGCTGATTAGAATATACTACGCTACAATCAAAATTTAAAATGCCAGCTGTTGTTCCACAAAAACCGATCATCTTGAACGTTGTAATAACTAAATTCGCCGTGCACTGCTCAATTGTACGCGTGTCGTTCTTCGCTCACTTTGCCTTAAAGAATTCGAGCATTAGTAACCAAACAGTTCACTGGCTAGAACTCAAACTCGAATTTTTTCTTACATATATAAATAAAAAATCGCGATATTTATTGAAACTTTGACTAAGGTTAAAATACGAAAGAAATCAATATATTAACGGGGTTGTTGAAATCTGCATCAATATTCAGTAAGAATCCTAAAAATTGTTCTCATATGACTTAAGGGTTTCCTCAAAAAGCAAGTGTTATCTATTACATGTATATTTCGAGCGACAGCTAATATCGGCACGTTATGTGTAGAGTAAACAAACATAGTATTACAAAGACAATTAACTCTTTAAAACCTGAATTAATTTAAATTTCAAGCACCAGTGAACAACTATAGGTTACAACGAACTATCATAGTAACTAGTCGTTCTGGCTAAATTGCTTAGGTCATATGAGACCCATTTTTAGGATTCTTAAGAGAGCTTGATGCAGATTTTAACTATCCAGATTTTATACTACTTTGCTTCTTATTAAATTCCGAACCAGAGTTTCATTAAATATTGTAATTTTAGAGCTTAAATAGTTACCATCTTCAACCGATTACATCAATATTCAGCTATTGTAGATTAACATTTTATCAATTTGTTTAAATAAGTTAATTCTCTGTAATGGCTTTTCCGGTTTTGTAAGCTATGCGTGTGATAGTGGAAATTTTAGCGACATTTCATCAAGAATATGTTATATATTTGTACGCACCATTAAACAGTGTAATCTAATGTGCTACTATAAAGGGCTTTCTAATAAAAGACACTTTATACGGTAAATTGGTCAAAACAGCTTCTGAAATATTTCCCACGTGTTTAAAACAGCTTCAAAAATGTTTCACACAGGGTTTTGGCAATAATTTTGTAGTAGTAATAATATTATTGGTATATCGTGTTGCATCACATGTATGATCGCTAACAAGAGTATACGAAGGTCAGTCAAACTGGACAAATTCTTAAAATCCCTTTACATAAACATTAAATTATCAGGCGAATAAAATTACACACAGAATGGGCAATAATGGGCGTCAATATACCTATATAGTGCATGTATTATAGTCTTCGCCCGCCGATATTTTATAATATATTTTTATCCAGTAGCACATTTATTGCGTTGCACAGAGCAGCAGTATCCATACGAGAGATACCAGACTGGTCGACGAAGCATGATACATATGACTGAGTTTGAAGATGACCGCCAGTGAATAAAGTGTCGAGTGTTTCAATTGGTTACGCAACACAAAATTTTCAGCAAAATTTGCGGTTCTGCCACAGGAGCAGGTTGACGCCGTGCTTAGAAACAAAGGCATTCAGGTTCATAAAACTACACAAACCTGGCTGATTTCGTATGGCAGTGTAAAGAGAACGAAGCAAAAATATACGTTTATGCACGATTTACGATAAGATGCGTGCGCCAGGGCTAAATTATGTCACGCATCTAACTCAACAAGTCCGGGTGAACTATAGTTTAACTGTACTACTATGGCACATTTTGATAGCTCAGCAAGTCTTAATGTGACAAACCGGGAGTTTAGCTAGGCTCTGTGTGACAAACGGAGCGTCCAGCTGTACCGTCAAATGAGAAATTTTATTTAGTATTGTGCTTAGTGTAATAGCATTTTTGCTATACCATATTCACACTAATTCTAAGTTATATATTTGTTTTTAATATACACAATTAGCGTTTTAAGCAGTATTCGGCCTTTGGGGCATTATTTAGATACGTATAGTAAAACGTAATGTTCGTAGACTAAATAGTCTCAGGCTTAAGTTATAGGGGCTCAGCTGAACGTCTCGTGACAAAAACACAGTCTAGCTCGACAGTCGATGACAAACGGATAGCCTAGCTAGGCTATTCAAAATTTCAATGGTCGAGCTGGACTGTCTGCTTGACATAGCAGCTAGCCCATTTGAACGCGTGACATAATTAGGACCACGCGCGCGCATCTTATCGTAAATAATGCATTACACGCAGTTAACTTTATTTAATTAATGGCGCAAGAATGTTGTCAATTGATAATCCCAGCAGTAGAAGATAGTCGACTCTGCTTAAAGCTGTGACACAATTCAGCATTGCCATATTTTGATGCGCGGTACGCCGCCGTCGTTTTCACCCTTCCTCCTCCAGTTCATGCCATACTAAGTGGGTCATAAACATAAGTACCCCACCCATTTTCTTGCAGACCCCACCCATGTTCTTTCAGATCCCACACCAACCCGGACCCCGAGGTTCTTGGACTACCGACATACTCCACCAATGTTCTTGGACCATTAAGTTCACACCTTACCCATGTTCATGGACCTCTAAATTCAAACCCCAGGTTCTTAGATCACTAAATTATACCAAACCCATGTTCAAGAACAACTATTTTAGACCTCTAGGCTCATTCTTAGACCATTATTTCCAACCCCCTACCCCAGTTTCCCATGAAGTCAAGCATTTTTTAAAATTCTTCAGAAAAAACGTTCGAAACTATTCAAAAATGTTTGATCCCGGGGTCTTGTCGACCTCAATTAGTAATCCGAGAGCCTAATAGGGTGTGTGGAATACTTGCGCATGAACATGGTGGTATGTAATTTAGTGGTTCAAGCACCTGGGGGTCTGAGGTTGGTGGTCCTTAAGTGTGGGTCGAATGTTAGTTTAGTTGTCCCACAAAATCTGTAGGATGCAAGTCGCTGATTTAAGAACCTCTACCTAGCATTCCACGGAGAGGTCCCCAAGGCATTTCGAGCCCCCCAGAGGTTCCCACCAGATAACTATTGGCCTTCTCCCAGCTAATGCCCTCCAGGTCCCCCCAGGTAATTTCTTGGCCCGCTAAAAATAACCAAATTTTTGTGTCATGGGCTAAAAATATCCAAATTTTTCTCTATTTTTGCTAAAAAATTTCCAAATTTTCCTCTGCGGGGCTAAAAGACACTAAAGTGTCCCATTTTTCAGGAATAATAATTACAAACAATTGTCTAATTAGACATTTTTGATGTGTTATGACGGTTACGGTATTTTACGTCCCCAGTTCAACTGGGTGCCCCCAGGTTAACTTGGGGCAGGTAATCTGGGAGATACCTGGGGAGCAAGTTGGTTCCCCCGTGTATAGTTTCGGAAGTTTGGAGAACCCAGTCTATGACCCAATTTTGTGGTCGTAAACTGGGGGTTAAGAGTAAAAACTACCTCGACGTACTGCGAATTAAAAGAAAGTAGAGTTGAAGAGTGTCACACTCTTAGGCAGAGTCGACTAACATGGGCTGTTAATAATGCTCTTATAACATACCCAACCACAACATGGAAATTTTGTTGTACACGACTTCCTTGTACTGAAATAACAAATCCTTTTCATACATTTGTCTTCCACAGCCTGTTGCAACAGAGAAAAATTCTGTGGTACAGGACATAATGATAGACGTTTGACAGGTTTATTTTCGATAGGTTAACGAAATCGTTTTAGCTTTATGTATTTCTTTCAAATAAACACTTAACTGGAATGAAGTACGCGCTAAATGCACGTGTGTTATCTAAAACTCATACAGTATATAAAATACATACATAAAATATATAACATGTAAAATATGATTAGACATAAACCGTTGTTTGTATCTTGAAATATCTGTTTATGCTGTATTAGATTTATGTGTAATTCGTCTTAAGGACACATATCCTCAAAAAATTAAGACCTAAGCGGTCCACCAAATTCCAGGTTACACATAGTAACTGTAAGATGTTCTTACATCACAGGTGGCAAAGATCCATCGGCTTAGGAGGGAGACTGTCGGACCTTTCAAGAAGGGAAAATATGGCTTCAGAGGGTCAAACGGTGATGAGAGAGTAACTGCCTGCCCTATCGACACCTATGCCTTTTCTGATATAATTGTACTGGTTCACTTGTTTATTGCTAAATTTTTTTGCAATGATATCGCTAGTATATATAGATTATTGAGGGAAAGTTCGAACAACATCAGTTAATATTTACCAAGTTATCAACAGTAATGACGAAAGTTGAACGGTCTTTGATCTTGCGTTGTTCAACACATGCTACCGAATCTGTCGATAATACATTAATTAGATCCTCACATCTGTTATACAGGTACAATTAATGCGGCGTTAACGTTATAAAAGACCTCCAATGAGAAAATTTTGTCCTCCAATAGTCTCCAATATACCATACAGTTGTATGCAGTACTTACCTACACCATATAATAACTTAGATGTGTGTGATACACCATCCACTTCACTATAGTGTCTTAATCTACCTACTGCTTTTTACTGGAGGCGTCAAGGACACCATACACAAACACATTATATAATGTGTGTAAATAACAGTGTGGTGTAGCTACCACCATATGACTTTTTTAAATATTATGGTGTAATCTATACCATACCGTTACCCACACTGTACTGCCTATGTATACCATCCTAAAATACCATCACAAACACTGTAGTGTAAAAGACACCATATAATGGTGAAAAACGTTCACAAGGTGGTTCCTTTATAACGTAAACGCCGCCTAAATATTCAATAAAAAATTATTTAATATTGATTGACTTTCTACTATTGGAGATGTTGCTCTAAAAGTTAGTTTACATTTTATATTATAAATGATCCAAACATTGTTTACGAAAAGTTGGCCACTTTAGTCAAAAGAACCAAACTCAAAATCTTTATTTCGAATTTTGCATAACTAACCAAAATGTTTCATAAAAAAACTAGCATCAGAAGCTATGTACAAATGATTCCAAGATGACTATTTTACGCTTATATGCAGCGTATAAATCCTACTGATACCTACTCTTTTGAGTGTTATGATGGTTGGAAAGAGTTTGTTTAAAGGGTTGAAACCAATTTTTACATAAGTAATGTTTGTAGTACGTATGCGTAACAGAATTATATATTAATTGATATTTGATATATCGACAATTACATGCTTGGAAGTACAAATTTTTGTATATAGGGTCAGGTGGTCATGTCGCTAGCTAAATTTTTTGCGATGAATATTGTGATAGTCAATCCTTCTACTAAATAAGAAATGTATACACGTCTACAAATTGTGATTTTCTTCAGGATTTGGTAGCACTGATTATACCAGAGCTTGTCCAGCAAGCAATTTCGCACTTACAAATTTGGTTGATTACACTGCACGTGCAAGCCATCAGTAATTAGGCTTCAATATAAACAAAGTACGAACAATAACGGAAGAAGCTAATTTAAATATTGATCGTCGTGATTTGGAAAGTATCGTTCAAATCACAGCGAACAAAATTAAATCACGCGTAATTACTATTTTTGTTTAAATAATCACCAAAATCACTGTTTTGATGCCTTTACTTCAAGTTTTAATTATATAACCGCAAACCATCCCCTCTCCGCACCGGTTTGTTTTTGCGCTTTTAGCTTATTTACAACAAAGTTTTAGCGAAATTGCTGAAAATAGGGAAATTACGAGAAAAAGTTCGGAAACTCAGGGAAAAATTTTGGCTGCCTCTTGTTAATCCGCCACGCCGACGAGACCATCTAGCTTTCCCGAGCCGGCGTACCTTGGACACCTATTCCATAAGTAACATCCCTTATTTGACTTACGATATAATAATTAAAGGTGAATACTACCGGTTACAAGTTAGATATATCACACATCGCGTAATCTTATCAGCACATCTTGTGTCCAATAGCTACTCTTATACTTTGGAGCTCTATATGTGGCACTCTTGCTTTAGAAATATGAACTGTGTTTATAATTTTCCTTAAATGTGAAGTTAATTTTCAAAATTTTTACAAAATTTGTTTTAATATGTTTCTTTTTCGCAGTAAATAAACTCAGTCCCAACATCAACTACTAAGTAATCAATGCCTAAGTTTCAAGAAAGCATATAAAATTTGATAGACTAAACAGTTTTGAAGCTAAATTATCTATGGTTTATAACCACTCCCTTGAACATCGAAAACGGTTCGTCTTATAGATACGAAACTGTTACAATATTTTTTCATTAATAGCTACATGCTATTTATTGTGAGACAGTGCTTGATAAAATCAGTCCTGGTCACCGTTCCCAAAATTAATTTAAGTAGCTCATACGATACAAAAGTAGAAGCTTCGGAACGACCCATCCAGATGGTTTGAAGCTATCATCCTACTTTTTGCTTAATATGTTTTGTAGCTTATACGGCTATTCCATCGCCGCTGTATTCCAACTTAAAACGTCGAGTTGCGCAATGACTTAATTCCGAATGTTAACGAAGAATTATTACGTATCGTATTTTGAAATTTGGGGATGTCATTTTTTTGGATTTCTTTTCGTCTGAAAATGGATCCGTACTCCTTATTCTTATTAATCTGTGCTGAAGGGCTTGGGTCGGGTCAAAATATCGTCCGACGAAACAAATTTTTGGCTGTATCTCGACAGCGGGCGCAAATGTTTAAGTTTTGATTTTATTCCGTTAGTTTCGGTTCTTTATGAAGTGCAATGAAGGCTCTGTAGAAATGTAAATAAAGGTTTTACACAAGCTTACCCTTGAATTCAAAACTACGTTCCAAACCAAGGACGTTTTTAAAGGACCTATTTGTGGTACCTGAAGTAAACGAAAATTGTGTATCTACATATAACTAAAGACAATTTATAGGTCATCTTGGACTCGTTTCGTAGAGCGAGAGAAGCTCCATATAGCTTCATATAATGTGTTATTGTGGTGGTTATCTATATTGTAGGAATGGGTATAAAACTGGGTTTGAAAGTGGTCCCAAGAGTCTCAAAATATACAAAAACGCCATATCTCTATAACAAACGAAATATTTTACACATACTTATTCACTTGAACTGTTGCTTCTACAAGTCCCTAGTAATATTAGCCTTTGGCTAGCAATTTTAGGTGTTCATTTCTAATTAGGGTTGAAGGTAGGAATAATGAATGTACTCAACTAAATGTCCGCGTGCGACAACAGAAAAGAGAATATCTGTGTTCATTTGGAAAAACTAAAAATATGATTTGCCCAAAAATTTGAAGCGAAGTTGATGAATTTTGAGAATTCGCAACTTTGCATTCTTATGACATATTGAACAACAGCAAGGCCGCGTTCTTTTCAGTCACGTGAAGCTCCTATATTTTTCGGTGACTTCATTTGCTTCACAAAGCAAAGCTCTTTAAACGTAATACATATATTGAAGCAAGTTGGAAGCTTTATTTTCAAATATAAAAAGAATGCATTCATCTTTTATCAAGATTTGTAAAAGATTGTGCGCATCATGGTGTAGTTTGTAATTTTTGCAAATCAATTCATTCATTTCTCTTCTGATTTTTATGTTTCGCTTCTTAGCAGCGCAAAGTTTTTGTTTCGCCATCTTCCAGCTCAGATGTTCAAATGCTGTCAAGCGACAAAGCTTGATGTATTAACGCTAGTAAGTTAGGACAAACCCGGTTTGCTGATATAGAGATACAACGACGGTGATGCCAGGAGTAAATGGTTGACGAAATAAGACTCAGGGACGCTACGATGAAGTGATATCTTGATTCCATTTTTCTCCGCATCAGTATTATCTAATATGGTCGTGTTTTTCTAATTATGACAAATAATCCAAATGTTTTCTCTCCAAGCGTAGTCAAAAATAAAACAATTCCATGATTGAAGTTTGGCGACGAACTCGCTACTTAAGGTTGGGTGTCATTTTCAAAGGCTACTTATATATAAAAAACACATTAAACTTAACATTCGATAGATGATGCGACGATAAGTTAGCGTAGAAACTTCAGGAATAAATTCACTGTTTAGTTCCCCAATATACATCATCATAATATAATGATGACAGAAAGCTTATTTTGGAATTCATTTGTCGCTTGTTGAAAAGAACTTTTAGAATTTGAAATTCATATTTATATACGTCGCGATGTGTAGTAAGAACACACTAATTCTACATTATCACAAAACTTTAAGGTGGTGATATAGCGATCCATCCGCCAATCAGTATACTGATGGTACAATTGCTTTTAATCATTAATATAGAGACTACGTTTAAAGTGTACATTCTTATTGTTCTGGCGACGTCGCAGAAGCCAAACAAATTTTTCAAGAGAAGTCAAGTAAGTCAAAATTAAGAGCCAGAAACCAACTAATTAAATGGGAATAACCAGGCTTCCTTGGGAATAATTTTGATAGTTTAATTTCCACCACATCCCGATCGAAACAGCTTTCATTTCGTGTCGAATTTATGTTTTTGTATTGGGACGATAGGCATCTGCACTCCGTCAGTCGACAGAATTCAGACATTAAGTATTCCTGCTGGCATCATTAACTTAATTATTATTATATCCCTTGGATTAAGGAATATTTCCATAAAACTGCACAGTGCAATGTTTTCCGTACTATTACGGACTCTAATGTTTTCTGTATGTAAAGGAAAATGCTTCTATATTCATAGGAATATTTCCATACATAGTAAGGCAATTCAGAACTGAATATATAGTTCTATAATCTATTTCGAGAAATATGTCCTTTTATTTACAAATTTAAATTTTTGGAATATTTAATAACAAATATTTAGTATTAATTCACTTATTGTGCAGGCAAATTTCCAATAAATCTAGGAATATCTTCATTTATATGAAGTAAAAAAAATTGTGGTTTATAGTGTGGAAGGCTAAGGTTGTTGTGGCATTGTTTCAATTGGACTTTTTGAAACACTGATTAAAGGAAGAACAGCCAAGTTGTTGTACCACACATAAAATACCAGCACCGCTTATAAATTCTTGCTACGTCAACAATCTTGATGCGTATTCGTAATACTCATTGTTGATATCCGACTGACCGCAGAATGCCACAGAAAGCATTGCACAGAAGTTCTGTGTTGTCGACACATTCACAGTCAATTTTTCGGACCATTCTTGCCGTCAAGAAACCTGCTGTTTTTCCTTCAAACCATTATAGTGTTTGTCTTAACTTGTATCGCGATTTACATATATAGTTAGTCGTTAACCCAAAATCAGTTCTTTCTAACAGTTTGCCGAATAATTTTTTAATGCCACCATGAACAACGGGAAAAGCGGATGCACTTAACAGTGGTAGCTATTTACTACAGAAATTAAATATGTTTCCATTCTCTTTTACCTTTTATATTTTAGTAATGTGCTAAATTTTAAATTATGTGATTGCATACTAATTAACCTTATTGCATCATGTTTCTGTTGATGTTCATCCATGTGGGTTGGAGTACGCCCTATTGTTATATATATGACTACGGATTATAATGGAGCAGAGGTAAAATTTTGCACCTCCGCTGTGCGCAGATCACTTGAATATTCTATTAATACGCATTAACTGTAAGCCGCAGTTAAACAAATCTGTAAAAATTAGATGAACAGCTCTAGATGTGTTTAGAATTACATTACACAATATCAAATGCTTCAAATTGAGCAAACGGTTTGTTGCAGCCGTAAACCTTAATACAAAAGAAAAGAACGTACAATGACACCAGCTATCTCAAAATTAACATGGAAACTCAATTTTATCAGCTGCTAAAGACCACGACAAGAACACACTAGGATAATAATGCATTAGAAAGCGTAAAATTAAAATTCCGAACTACGCTCCTAAGCATAGCCAAATTCACAAGTTTCGTTTTTAATATTCTGAAGTCTGAGATATGACCTTTATGTAAGCCTAATATGGTCCTTAAGTCTTTGTCGACACCTGTCCCACTGTATTAAAGCTGCTTTTAACCAACGAACTCAACGCACTTCAAAGCTGGCTTGTTTCAATATGACAATGGCTTTGGTAATAAAGGCTGCTAACATATTGAGACATATTTCGCCCTCATAAATGTATTGGTGATTGTGTACTCTGGTTATTCACTCGGATAGGGCTCTTAATTTGACACTAGATTACCATGCCAAGTCCGGGCGAATATTATATTTTGTTTGGATACGAGTTATGTAGTAGTATAAACTCATCGCTTATGAACATGCACACGTAACATTTTATATTTGCAAAGTGCTATACATTGTACATTCAATTAATAACCATGCGAATTATTGTAATAGCAACCATTAATTGTTTCTCTGCTGTTGATTTTAATTTTGAATAAACAAAGCAATTTCTGCAGCAACCTTTGCGATTTTCCCGCAGTTGAATAAACTAGAAAGGCGCATGAGCTAGGATGTAATGGGTGATCCATATCCGCTTTCCAAAATTGTAGTGGCTTTGTAACGATTTTTAGGTCCTAAAAATTCGGGTAGCTGGCTTTACGTGTTTAATTTGCCACGCTGGTTTGATTTATTAAATTACTTTCCATCAGCTCTAACTTATTAAAACCCCGTTCACTTACTAAATACTAGAAAATATGCAGCGTTTCAAATCTCTTTGGAGAACCTGCATCGCAGTTCAGATGAGCTGCAATGTAATGCAGGACGCGTTTCTTAAAACGTGATCTAGTGGTCTAACACGCTGTGCCGTCTTACCAATCCAGAAAGTTGGTGTTCAGCCTCCGCCGGCACCTGAATTTTTACATTTTGAGTAGTTTTTGTTCCGAGCAAATAAATGATGCTCCTAACATATAAAATCATTACAAGGCTAACATTCCACTAGAAAAATGCGATTGACGACCTTGCTACGTCGTTTACACTATTGATGTAAATTGATAAACGATGAAGTCCAGACTATTCAGGTTCATAAATATTAACGAGCAGAACCATAGGAGCATAAATCAAATATAACAAGCTTCCGGTTGAAAATAACACCCCATAATTGTAAGAACCCGGCGAAGCAGCTACATTTTATATAATTCAACACACCTGAGTTTTTCTCTTTGTTACTACACATATATTAAGTTTTTCGCTACGTTCGTGCATATCGTTTTATTGCTATTTGTGTGGTAGATCGTCGTTGTATTTTTTCTGAGCTAAACTGAATTTATGTATTGATAACGAATAGCGCTTAATTTGGAGGTGTAGATAACAGAATTTTGGCATTTTTCATTTAATGGCTGCAAATAGGTCTAACGATTTGTAGCCTACGTGGTCCTAGGGGTGTTTAGTCCCACCGTAGATTACACACGAATTAACAGTTGGTTACTACAATATTCCCCAATGCGAGCACCACGGACTATTTATTTTACGAGTTTATTCCTCAGGCCTTAACTTGTAACTAATAATTCAGACAGTTTATTTCACACACTATACAAATTACAAACTCTACACACAGTAACACAAATTAACGGCTGAACCGTACTCACCTTGATTGCACAGCTTCTCAGGCCGACTGAGGCCCTGATCTAGCTGCGCAACCGCTTAAATAAACTTTCTAAACCCGATTTCTTGGAAATCAAAAGAAACCTAGTTCTCAAATCTCTCTAACCCGATAATTTTTAATATAATGGTTGCCAACCGGGTTGTGAATTCTTGGAACTGGGAAATTCGCTCTCTAACATAAATTATAATTTTTGCGTTAGAGAGACCCTTTTTATGAAATTCTCGGAATCCCTAGCTCATAACAATTTTTGTGAAAATCCAGCACAAATACATATACATTTGCGCTAATGTAGCCCTAATACTTAAGGCACCCAAGAGCTACACTCAAATTCAATATGTAACCACACTGTAGCCCTAAAGACACAAGTTTAAAAATTTTATTTTATTTTACACTCTCCTAAAGTTATAATTTTCAAGAAATTTAAATAGATTCTTATTAACAGAAATGACCGAGGGTATGAGATCCGTAACTCCTTAACGGATGGCCCAATTGTGCCCAAATTTGGTATAGATAATCTACAGCATACCCTGTAGCATTTGGCATTAAAATCCACATATGCCCAAACCATCCCCATGCCTAGTTTAACACGATTACTGTAGGTATTAAAAGTTTTATTTCAATGTGGATGCGAAAATTGTGATCTCTAAACTATTGCGATTTTCTGGCAATTACACATTTACATACGACTCACACATAATGCACAAAACAAACAATTTACAAACAAAACATTTTACAATCAATTACACCCGGTTCACACGTAATGAAGAAGGCAAACAACTGTACAAATATAAAAACCACTCATGAATTATACAGTTGTAAACACACGAAATATAGGTATGTAGTAAACAAAATACACAACTCATACATATTACACACAAGGCCTACACTTTCCCATCGTATTTCATGACGTATAGCGGTTATAGATATGACAACAATATGCTTTACACGAAGGAATTTTTTCCCACGGCAACACATCGTTACAGATTTAATTGTTGAGTTTTCAGAATTATACTCACGATTTTTTGTTTCAAAGAGTGCGTCGTTCACAGAGAAATGTGTGCGCTTATTCGACATCGTTAGCATATACACACGTGTGTATGAAAACATTACATTCGATATTATGTAATAACCTTAGTGAGTTGTTAAGCAAAGAGGGTTCTGCGTAACAACTTTGGTGTGTTGTTACGCATAAGCGCTTATATGTAACAACGTTGCTAATGTTGTTACGTTCGAATGTTGGTACTTACACTCGCAAGTTTATAGCAACAATCGAATGTTGTTACGTACGGTCTTAACCTTACATATTCAATTCCGAGGTCAAGGTTGACAATAGTGTTTTACTTGAGTCAAACATGGAACTGTTCGTCGTATCTTACCGGCATTATAATCAGTCGAAATAATATAGAGATCGGGTCAGGTTATATTTGGGTGGGTCGGGTTGAAATTTTTTGGAGTTCGGGTCTGGTTGTGTTCGAATAAGGTTTTCTAGTATTTACTTTATCATAGCGGCACTGATTAATAAACCGCGATTATTTCCTTGATAGTGCAGATACTCCAAGCATCATCATCTTTAAAAAATGTGGTCGGGGTTTTGATCAAGCCTAAGTCGCTCAGCGTGGGCACAGTTCAATAAAACGCTGGTTGAGATCCCACACTCAGCCTAGTCACGACTCATAATTCCAATTTCTCACATAAACGTCATCTTCAGTTCTGTGTTATATTTCACGGGCACAATACTGCACTTGGGAGAAGCACGGCCTCCCATGCCCCTGCCTTGCCTACTACAGTTTCGCCAGGACCGGATTATTTTGCAACCCTATGCGGTCTCTAGTTTAAACATTTTGCATCAGTAAAAGTGTGCTATAGTATAGGATTTGAAAGCCTAGTCCTTGGACTGAAACTGAGTTAAGCGATAAATCTGCATTCAATCTGGACTAGATCGATAAACCTATAGAGACGCGACAAGTTTGTTTTTATAGTTTGTCAGTTTTATAGATTGGTTTACATTAACACGTGTACGCATTTACACAGCGAGTGATACATAGAACACAAAATACGGTCAACGCAACCCCTTATCGAAGCATCTTATCCTTACGAGCGAGCAACTCTCTCTTACCCGGAAATTTTTGCCACAACAGGCGAAAATTGGGGGAAGTAATAAAAATTGCGGGATAATGGGCAAAAATTGAGAATTATTTAGAGTCCCACAAGTTTTGAAAAATTTACCCCCTCCCACCGACAGCCACCCCCTAAAGAGAGGCTTATCTCCCCTTGAGGATGCCGAAGTCTTCCACTCCCCGACGCACCCACTATCCCCTGTGGGACGTAGGACCTCGATCATCTATGGTGAGTAGCATAGTGGGTTCGTCAGGATCTCCGAGGATCCGAAAATTCAAATTTTTTCTTTTTTGTATGGGGTCACTAGAGTGACTTTTTAGTAATGGGGTAACTATCGGATGCCGGGTTTCTCATGGATATTAGGCTTTTTATTAATGACGTTATTACCTGTACCAAGGCACACGGTGGAACTGAGTCATTAGTGGTACCGGACCAAATGGGTACAACGGCGTTCCATCGTTACTGCCAGGTCGAACGTGGGACGATATCTTTAGCATTTATTAATTGGGTTATTAGGGGCACCGGTATGTGGGTGCTACGGTGTCGCGTCAGATGCACTATTTCATTGTGTGCTTTACATTAATCCTCCGTTACTCCGGCATATTTTCACTCGTGGTACAGTTTCGCTTAGTTGTTCGATCAGTAACGATTTGTTTAGGTACAAATATCTTCAAATTTTATTATATTTTGAAACACTGCTTACTTTCTCAGTGAGCTATTTACATCGCAATCAATGAAATTGAGGCACCTTAAACTCGCAATATCCCAATATCTAAACAAACTTGCAATAAACATGGTAATTAGGATATTACACATTCCATACTTCTATAAATATTGGACTAGTCGGGAGGTGGACGTCCTGTCAGGGAGTTGGGTCCGCGTTTCGCGCCTAGCCGAAGTCCGATCCTCGGGGTAACGCCTATCCCAAATGAGCATGTATGATTATTATATACTGTATGTATAATTAATAACGTAACTATAATACATACTGTATGTGTTATGTAGTATTTATACGTGTCAAAAGTCCAGGGTGCGGCAATCGGGGGTGAATTTTGCGAACTTCAAATTATTCATACGCTTATTTTTTTCTATCTAAATTTTCAGCGATAAACACATCTCGATGGTAAAAATTATTATATATAACGATAATTTGATTATAAATATTAAATATTTCTATGCGTCGTTTGGAGGCTCGTTTTATACGGCCTCAAAGTGGTGGTTAGTATTTCTTAGTGAGTTCGACTTTCAAAGTTATAAACACTACGCTTTATTTCTAAGCTTGTATTATATATTTATTGAATTCTGAATGTAGTGAGTGAAAGGCGCGAAGCGAAAAATTCTTACTAGCCGTGACAGGTGGTGAAATTTGAGAATGTCCGTTAGTAGGTTTTTAGAGTGTCAACCATGACTGAACTTGGGCTTATAGATTGATTCGCGCAATAGTTCATTTCAAAGAATTAAATCTCTATTTGTGCCCTTTGGTTAGGCGAAGCCTGAGTCCAACATTTTAATCTCGTAAACGCAGGCCAAATTGCTCGAGCCGAGCTCGAAAAGGACAAACAATTTATGTTAATTATTGTAACTGGACAACAGATGTAGATATCTGAATCCAATTGGGCTCATTTTGCACAGTAAATGAGCCTCTGTAAGACTGTATAAAATGCTTTGATACGCTGTTATCTTAGAACGTTGGATTTGGGTCAATGCGGATTCTAAAATGGGCACCATGAGACCCAAAAATACGCAAAACGGTAATATAGCTGCAACTGCTCGATCTTGGGTTGTTATTTTTGGCTGGTGTTTTTGGTTTAATTTGGTAGAGAATTCATCTTCTATATAGCTGTAAGTGTTATGCTATTTTTATTTTTTGATATTATTGACGCTGCAGGTTGGATCAAAGTTTTTCCAATGAGCCCATGGGACCCAAAATACACGAAAATGGTGATATTTCCGCAACGTTCGAGCTGTATAGGTGTTTTGGGCATAATTTTGTAGAACAATTCATGCTCTATGTAGTTGCAAGTATTGTGCTACTATTGTCATTATTTAAAGCGCAGCGTTAGTCAAAACGGTTTTGCAAATAGCCCATGGCATCCAACATATACGGACATCGGAGCGGCTTTATATCCCTTGTGACCCCTTGCAGGGATAGCTCAATCGGCAGAGCGGCTGCTTGTGGATTCAAAGGCGGGATATCATGGGTAAAAATCCCACATTACCCGACTTTACAAATGGCTGCTGTTCACATTTCGTCCTCAAGACCCTATGGTAGGCCCAAATGAAATATTGTTAATCTAACGTGGAAGTCGTTCTGGCGCGCATCCTCCTGGTGCCTTGTGAACCCAGAATCATAAAGCCGCACCCCACCACAAGTCACTGTCTAATTTTGTGTTACCTGTTTATATGGAGTAATGATGAAATGAAATAAAATACATATAATTATATAAGAAATATATAATTAAAGAGCATTGGTAGGCTTTATAGAAACACAGGGGATCGTGGTATATCTGCTTTCGATGACGGACAAGGATATCTTATTCGGTAGAGCGGCTGCTTGCGGATCCAAAGGCGGGAGGTAGCGGATTCGAATGCCAGCTCGACCCGATTTTTCATGTCTCTATGCTATCAAGAGCTATTGCTAAGCCGAAATGAAAAATTGTTAACGTAACAGCAATATCTCTGCCACATCTCCAGCTATATGGGTATTTTTGGTCTCATTTTGTAAAGTAGAAATTTATCCTCTATGTACTTGCATACAGCGACCACAATGTTCAGGCATATCTGTTCAACTGTTTCAGCGACATGGCTGATACTCGGAGACTCATTTGGAATATAATGCCCGTTGTAGCGGTGTACATCTCTATAAATGACATATTCAACACTTTGAATTCACCACCTTGGCGATAACACAACTTACTGGTTATTTTTACGCAATGACACTTAAGTGATGCTATAAACTAAAGCCTGTAATCTACATAACTCTGTTCTAAAAATTCAAATTAGCATCTTGAAACACTTTGTTCTGTTTGTCGTAAAAACTGTTAAGCTGAAATTTACTTCAGCTGTTAAGCTGTTTACTTAAGCTGAAATTTTGTACGTAAACATGAATATATATGAATATCATCAATAGCGCTATACATTTGTATTTACGTGCATGTTCTACTTACAAATACCTACATTTTCCAGTCATCATAACAGGCAGAAGTACAATTTATGTGTGCAGAGTATTGGTAACCAAAAATATGACTAATCATCTTTTTTTAGAAAAATAATTTAGTGTACCGTGATTCTATACACCATTTGTCCTGATGTAAAACACCTTAGACATGCTGAAATTTTAATGCTTAGCTATGTACTTAAACGGCAAAACCGATATTGTCAGGCGCTACAGTTGGCTTATCCGCTATAGTCTCTGCTGAGACAACTGTCTGATACGGTGCACACTTCTTATCTTAAATGACACGTTAAGCGACGAAAATTTCAGCTCAAATTGGCAAAATTAATGTGAAAATTAGCAAAACTGGGTTATACCGGCAAATACAGTGTCCGGCGACGGTGGGGGGTGAGTTCGTCAACTTCTGTTCAGCACCCTTGGAAGACGTCCCTTCAAGGGTTCTACCCCTTGAGATGATCTCCCCCCGCCGACACCAGCTACCCACTGGGACCGCGGAGAGTCAGACGAATGTATTGTTGTATAATATTTTCTGGAGTGGTGCATTTTTACTCATGGTTCTGCACTTGTGCAACATTACCCAGACGGACTATATATCATGTATATTCTTTACATCGGCAAAGTAAATTCTGCAAATGGTGATGATTGACTGTGCAGCGTGCGAATAAAGTCACGCTTGGGTGTCAACAAGTGTGAGCATGCAATTTACTAATATTGAACGCTGGTACGTTTAGTGTATAAATTCTCGATTAAGTTCATCAATTGAGCTTTGTCAGTGCTAGTTACGTCTGCGCAAGCGACGACAAGTTACAAACCACGCGAAAATATTTATTTGGTGGTTACGAATTTTGCTATTTTTATATACATAAACTAATTCTGTCTGAGCCAGCGAATTATTTTTATCTGGCTTCAACGTGCGCGTAACAAGAGCATAAAATCGCCGGGTTAGAATGCAGGTTTGATGTACTAAAACCAGTTGTGGCCTTAAGGGATCTCAGCTGCATGACGGTCGTGGTGCCCAGACGACCCGGCTTCCCCGACTTCCTGGTGAAGTGTGGAGACTGATCTAGGGAACCGGTTAGCTCAGCAGGCCGCTGACGGGTTAACCAGACCGTACGGCCTGGCCCTTATGTCGGCCCACGTTGGTACGATGCTCCCTCTAAGAGAGGGTCAACCCTTAGGTCTGCTCACAGGCAGTAAGAATCACCCGCCTTTTCCTCAATTCCTCGGCCACCATGGTGTTGATTCCTCCTCCCCACGTAGTTTTTGGGTTGTTTCCATACGTGTTTCTCCGAAATATTATGAATAAGTGATGGTCATTGCCAAAATTTCGATAGCTTGGGACTGCCTGAGAGACGTTCCCAGGGATCGCTACCTTATCAAATTTTCAAGGAGATTTTGTGTCTACCCATAATACTATTATTTGTTATTTGCCTGTGTGGATCTAGCAAAGTTTGCAACCCATACTGATTAAACCGGATTGCGCGATGATCCTAAACCTTTGTTATACCTTACTACTGTTCGGCTAATCCTTTACCGGGTCTAGCCTACGTGCTGTCGCTTTAATTAAAAAATACACAGCAGATACCTTACTAATTGCCGCCAGGTGCGGCACATAAACACATTTTATAACAACAGTTAGCATAAAATCATTAGCATTGTACTATTTATGGCAAAACAATTTATTGGTATAGATTATACAACATGTGTGCGGGACTCGCCTCAGGTAAGCTTGCCTAGATGCCGCTTTGGACCCTCTGCCGTGCCCCTCGCTTCCACCACAATTCTTATCTGTTAAGTATAAATTTAGAGTGACAGCTAATATCGGCACGTTACGTGTAGCCTAAACAAACATAGCATTACATTCTTTCCAATGTTAGAAATATCAAAGATAATTAACTGTTTAAAACCTAATTATGAATTTCGTGCACCCATGAACAACCATAGGGAACCGCGAATTATCATAAAACCTTACTTCTGGTTAATAGCTGTCTGGTGACAGAGAGGGGTGGTGGGGAAACTTGAATATTGAATAGGTACTGTCAGAAATTAATAGATCACGAGCACATATTGGACTCAATCGCGTAAACTGTCACAATACATCGTGTGCTGTGGCTCGTGAGCAGGGTTCAGGAGTCAGACACGTGGAGCCCTGAAATAGATGTAGTAAAAGTTATAGCAGCTACAGGGTTTTCAATTATCAGAACGTAATGAAACGAAGTAGAGATTGTGTGTTGCAGGGGTGAAATCTTTTAAATTCCGTCTGTGTGTGTGATCGGCCATAACTCTGGAACGACTTAACCGATTTTCATGATCATGGGCTGATTTGAACCGACATAGTCGATTTACCGTGTATATTCTCGAGCGTTTTTTGATTTGGAGTCTGGTTCCGGGGATCAGGGGTCAAAATGCGGGGGTTTTTGCCCCATTTTAGTACCCTTCACGGAAGCAAGGTTATTTTTATCTTAACTTTCGAATCTTTTATCTGGATGGTTTTATTTCATAGTAAAATGATAAATGCTGATGCCTCTTTTTTCGATTAAGGCTCCGGTTCTGGAGTTATAGCGTTTGAGGCATGGCACCATCATGGTTCCTCGACCCAAAATTAGAAAATTTGTTGTGACATCCTGGGCGGCTGAAGAGCTTGACTTGGAGGTTTGGCATGGCGAACTGATTACCGGTGTCGGTTTTACTCTACGGCCCATGGTTCCAACTGTGCGGGGGTATTGCGCTCCCGTGGTTCGGGGTCAGAGATCAAAATGAGGGGGTTTCACCCCATTTTAGTACCTTCACGGAAGCAAGGATATTTTTATCTTAACTTTCGAATTTTTTCTCTGGTTTGTTTTTTTCATAGTTAAATGATAAATGCTGATGCCTCTTTTTTGTTTTTCAATTAAGGCTCCGGTTCGGGAGTTATGGGTTTAAGGTATGGCATCGTTGTGGTTCCTCGACCCAAAATTAGAAAATTTATTGTAACATCCTGGGCGGCTGAAGAGCTTGACTTGGAGGTTGGGCATGGCGAACTGATTGCCGGTGTCGGTTTTACTCTACGGCCCATGGTTCCAACTGTGCGGTGGTATGGCGCTCCCATGATTCGGGGTCAGAGATCAAAATGAGGGTTTTTCAACCCATTTTAGAACCTTTCACGGAAGCAAGGTTATTTTTATCTTAACTTTGAAATCTTTTCTCTGGATGGTTTTATTTCATAGTAAAATGATAAATGCTGGCGCCTCTTTTTTCGATTAAGGCTCCGGTTCTGGAGTTATTTATGGGGTTTGAGGTATGGCACCCCGTGGTTCCTCGACCCAAAATTAGAAAATTTGTTCTGTCATCCTGGGCGGCTGAAAAGCTTGACTTGGAGGTTTGGCATGGCGAACTCATTGCCGGTGTCGGTTTTACACTACGGCCCATGGTTCCAACTGTGCGGGGGTATTGCGCTCCCGTGGCTCGGGGTCAGAGATCAAAATGAGGGGTTTTCACCCCATTTTAGTACCTTAACGGAAGCAAGGTTATTTTTATCTTAACTTTCGAATTTTTTCTCTGGTTTGTTTTTTCATAGTTAAATGATAAATGCTGATGCCTCTTTTTTGTTTTTCAATTAAGGCTCCGGTTCGGGAGTTATGGGTTTAAGGTATGGCATCGTTGTGGTTCCTCGACCCAAAATTCGAAAGTCTGTTCTGACATCCTGGGCGGCTGAAAAGTTAGACTTGGGGTTTTTCAGGAATGGCAAACTCATTGCTGGTGTTGATTTTACTCTGCGATCCATGGCTCCATAGGTACGGCGGCATGGTGCTGTCATGGTTCATCGTGCCAAAATTCCTAATTTTACTGTTGTTGTCCTGTTATGCTGGTGATAGGTTGCACTTGGTGGTTTTGGGCATGGTAAACTTATTGCCGGTGTTAGCTTTGTTCTAACTTGTGCGGTATTGTGTGATATCCACATATAGCATATCGACGTATGCTATGTGAACTCATTGGCTGTGTACGCAAAAGTTCACTACGTTCTGCAATCTCGATAGAGTTACTAGTTTAATATACCGAAATCTAGTTTAGAGTAATGCTAAACTTTTGTATTTGCATAAAAAATTGACAACAATCCTTTTAACTCTGTGGCTTTTCATTGTGCTCTCATTCATTCTGTGAAAATTTTGTAAGTAGACAACCAAGGGGTGCCCGATTCTTCCAGGAGAAAAACGGTGAAAATCGCATCAGCAACGCTGCCCAAATCTTTCGGATAAAGAGAAAAAGCTATTTTGAAGCAAATTTTGACAAAATTTATGAAATTTTTGGCTTCAAAGCGGCATTATTGTTCAAATTTTATGTCAGTTGATGTGCGTTTTTACCGAGGAGATGCCAGAAATTTTACCAATGGCTTATTAACCAGGGGAGCACAAAATTTTGCAAGTGGACACAAACCAGGGGGCACTTGAACATGCCAGCCCTCCAACTTAGAAAGCTTAGTTTCGGTTGTTGCTCAAAAGAGTCACGTTAAATTTGAGGAGCAGTATAATATGTACCTATAACTTGGACTGTGGGGAACTTCGGGAGCCCCATGTTCATTATAGGGGCATCTCAAAGTGGGAGGGGGATAAGTTTTAATAAAATGCTAAATATTTCCATATTTTCAATGTACTTTTGCTACCATACAAGTTTTTCCTGGCTTCAAACCGACGTTTCAGTATTAGAAATAGTGGTAATTAATGTTTATAAGACATTTTGTATATAAAACATTAATAATTTTTGGATTTAGTTGATCATGAGAATTTTTGCCAAGTGGGGGAGGGACATGGAAAGGGAATCTTACCAATATGGGGGTTTAAGAAAGTGGGGGTTTCGTTCAATCCCGCTTGAGATGCCAGGCTACTGCTGTTTAATGTGTGCCAAATTGGGTATTCCGTTATCTTGTCGGGAACCTGATTGTGAGTGAATGAGACAACAATGATTTTACGTCAATAATATACTTCGTAGTTGTATCATGGATAATGAGCGGAGTAAAATGTTTTTTTTGTAAATTTGAACAAAAAATTGCCAAAATTTTTGCACCCTCAAATGAAGCTGCAAGAAAATTAAATTCTTCTTAGTGCGCTCTCTAGGAAACTCTACACGTTTCACTCGCTCCCTTTCAGTGATATTCGGTTCGATAAACGTAAGGTTAGGGTAAAATTTTTAAACGGACAAGGAATAGTGCCAACGCTTTGAAACGTTCGAGGTTTATGTCTGCTTATAAATAACATGGCTATATGTAATTTTGGATTCGAGACAAAACTGCTCTGGATCAGAGTAAGGTTTTTGACAAGCTACACATTTGAAATGTTAGGTTTTATAAATTTATGCAATAGGACTGGAGCAGACAGGTGACAGTATTAATAACAAATCGAAAGGCGTGTTCACACGTTCAAAAGTTGAGCCCAAAATTTTTTTGCAATTTTTCGTAAATTTTAAAGTGTGAACAGAAAGGACAAGTAACTTAACTTAAAACACTTTTGAGCTCAAAATTTAACATCGCATAAAATTAATGTAAGAGACATCCCGGTACTCTGATGCTAACCTGTGCTTAGTGACAACTGGCGTTTTGTTTTCAGCCGTACCCCTCGAGGCATTTTTAAGGAGTGGTCGACCTAGCATTAATTAAACCCTCATCTAATGTGGGGTCTGAAATGCCCCACACAAAAAGTGGGGGTGGGGGCTGAAATGCACTCACAAACGGTAGTGGTCGACGCCCTGAAATTATTGAGGGGTTACCGCTGAAAATACAAGTGTCAACAAGAAATTAACTTTAGAGTGCCGTCAAGCTACATACTCTTCCGCACTTATGAACTGTATCCTAATACCAACTATATTAGTAAAACAATTTCGTTTCACTGGCATCTCGTTTTTCCGCCGCCGCATAGGACAACAATAATAATAACTGCGATATCGTAATTAGTTACCGTTTTATTTACTAGTATGTGAATAAAATTATGATGGTTTTGCGGCATAGTTTTTTTTGTAGCTTAATGTGTAGTAAACGAGACTCCCATGAAGCTGGCGGTGTGGTCTTTGGGTAAATTTACAAAATTGACTTTGGTTATAATACGGGTTCAATATAAATATGCATTATATATATCAGGGAGTAACCGGAATCCGGTTCCGGCGAAAATCGTGTTCTGGTGCGGTTCCGGCAAAGGACAAAACCACACCGGAACCGGAATTCCTTTTTAAAAATTTTGTTTGAAATTTTCCATATTTTTGCTTCATCTGTGGTCCAAACATATATATATAATATTAGTACAATGATCAAGTCCTAATACAACCAAGCAGAAGAAAACATTAAGTCAGCAATTTGCCGTTTGAAACGTAAGTAGGGCACATAATTTTAGTAGGAATTTTTCATCTTAACCTGCAGGAGTTTCTTAAAACAAAGCCAAGTCGATGCTTGTAGCAGCTGTTTTACACATTCAGAAGTCTGCGGGGTATGTCCGAATTAATCCTTCCAACTCGGTGACAGAGTATGGATTATTTAGAAGTACTTAACTGTAAGCTTGGCTAACATAAATTGCGTCAAGTACCCGCCTGTGCGCTTGTAAACTTTGTAAATGAGTGTACATTGAAGTAAAGTAACATATCTGCAACGCAGCCAGGAACTGCGTTCTTGTCAATGAACTTTATTATTGGAACTGGGCGAGCAGTATAACAGTTTGTCTCATTTATAGCATCCTGATTATAAAGTTATTGTCATTATCATCCAACTAACGGGCACTGTTTTCACACCGCTAGCCTAAACAGTGTATCTGACCACTGATCAGAAAGTTACCCTCTATTATTTTTTTAGAACCATATAAATCAATAATTTCAAGTTTCCTACAGAACAAGTAACAAACGTATGTGTAGTAAAGGGTGCGACTGGAGACAGAGCGAAAATGTTTATTCTACGCTCCATGCGTTGTAAACACATTCAATTTGACGCATTATACGCAAGATTGTATAGTGGAAGGCATTTTTTGCTCTGCATGTCCAAAAACCGACATATTGATCAATAAATATACGTTATTAGCTTAGTCAGTCTCTTTAAAGTTTCAGAAAGGTTATAATGCCATCGTAATACATTAAGTTTAATGTAAAAGTTATTTTTAATACATTTTAAATACACTATACCTTCATTTCTTCCTTTATCTGTTTTACTATATATAAGTTTCGAAGACCAGGTTCCGGATCCGGTTTGAATGGACGGTTCCGATTATTCCCTGACATATATGACTACGGGTTGTGGACGGAAAAGTACAGCTTACTTATTTCTCTACTATATACATAGTAGTTTGTTGTATGTACCTAATAGGTGTAGTATGTAGCTTGTATTATATAGGTCATTTCACGAAACCATGTCATTTTAGTCGGGGGGGGGGGCTACATCGGCACTTTTTGGCCCATACCACCAGTCTTTTGTAAGGAAATTTAATGTCGCTGTGAGATGTAGTAATAGCATATCCGACGATCATAACGAGGTATGGTGGACCTCTGTACCACAAACATAGCAGGAGCCAGAGGCCCTCAACCTGGGTGGGCCAAATGAAGCCAAAAACACATGTCCCAATATAAACGTTCGCCGTATCGCTAGCACGTGATACATATGTGTGTTTTTCATTTCACTGTGATCCATTGGTATTTGTTAATTTTTCCGGAAAAACTTGGGAGTAAGCATCGACACTGAAGCTGACGTCAACCTTCCGAAATTTTTTTTCGTGACATGTAGCCCCCTCCGACCAAGGTCAAATCTGGCAGCTTTCAGACGCTGGTAAATAACGTCAAAGTGCACTAGCGTCAAAAATGCTATATAACGGTAATCGTAATCAGTACAGGTGTTATTGAAAAAAAAGAATATCAGCGTCTGTCCATGTGTTATTTCATTATGAGGTCGAAGGTCATAAAATGCCAAAAATGGGGTAATCAAAATGTAGCCCCCCCCCGACCTGACCAAACTTAAATTTAAAAAAGCCAAATTTGGCATACAGTCTTACAATAGGCCGGATATAAACATAGTAAAGCCCCACTAGAATCGACCCATCTATTAAAAATTTTTAATGAAAATGTAGCCCCCCCCCCGACCTGGCATGTAGCCCCCCCGACCGCATGTATAATAAAAGTAATCGAAGGTCGCAAGAATCATATTAGTATATAAGTTCATCATCATTAAACTATGATATGGGGCCGTGCTGTTAACTGGGCAGCTAGGGAACACTTCTGCCTGCCCGCACATCTATTACACGCATTGTCCTTGGTATCATCACTTAAATGTAAGCTAGTCATAGATCAATTGTATTTGTTTTACACCAGCTTACATCTAGAATGTATAGGAAGTAGCTAAAGTTTGGGGCGTTGCATGTTGTAGGAAGCTGTAGCCCCCCCGACCTGAGGCGTAGCCCCCCGACTTAACTTTTCGGGCTGCCAATTTTTACAAGGCCTAAGGATCTGCCTGAAATTTTTTCTCGGACGTCCCCCGCTTATGGTTGGTTTGTGAGCATAAAATGGTATCTGTAGGTGCTGTCTCCGTTGCGCTAGAAAAACTTCTGCGACAGGCTTGTTCTAAATTGTCGATTTTTAACCCCAAGAATGCCCTAGCAGCATCAATTTTATTTCGCAAGTGCTCCAAATGGCTTGACGAGGATCATTTTGGTCCGACTTGCATAAAAACAGACCATGGTTCGCGTGTCACTCCGTGAACCTACAGAATAATGACTTATTTTGGATTAAAATTTGACCCCAGGGGGGCCCTTTCCAACCCCTGTAGCAAGTTTCAGGTAGCTCGTTTTGCATAGAGACATCGATATTCGAAAAATTCAGGGTTTTTTACATCGGCAGGGGTCTAGACACTGTACACTCGAAAACGTTTCATTTTGGCTTCAAAAAGTGGTGTTTCAAAAGTACATGGTTTCGTGAAATGACCCATAGAATCCTTACACAGATCAAGAATACATATATACAACAGGGCCCGCCAGAAAGTACAAACCCTTTTTCTAGAGAGCGAGCATTGATACATCTTTCGAGTAACGACGACTATTTCTGATGGGCAGCTGTATCTTTCTATTTCAGGCAGGGTCGTTTCCTTTAGCCCCCTCCCAGACTGAATTTGGTCAAATCAGCGATTATTATGATAACATTCAACTAATCTGGACGAGGTGGTTTAGAATATTTCCATGGAGGACGATTAGGAAACCAAAAAATCGAAAAAATTGACAAAAAAGGTGGCCGAAATAAGTATTAGTATATATATTCTAAGTCAAGTATATCAAGCTGAGTCAAATGGTGCTAAAATTATCACTGTATCTTCAAAATCGACGAAATTCTGGGGATGGTTAAAGGAAAAGACCCTCCTGGCCTCTTCATTTGCTAAAAATTTTGCCAGGGAGCGCGAGCCGGAGGATCTCAGGTTCAAAACCAGGGGCCGATAGTTTTGGAAAATGGCACGAAATGGGCAGGTTCTTGATTCATCCCGGTGACAAATTTTCAAAATTCAATTTTTCCAATGGAATAAGTTAAATAGCTCACAAATCGCGTCAGAAATCGTTTTTTTATAAAAAGGGTAAAAGCGATTTCTAAGCAAATTTTGACATAAATTTTTAGCATCACATTTTCAGTAAAATCTTTGGTAAATTTTTATATCCACTGGGAGTGATTTTAGAGGGGGCAAAAACTGCCAGGAAGCATTGAACCTAAAATTTTGGCAGGGGGCTCGCGTATTGCACCAATGGGAGCCAAAAAATGCAAGCCGTCCGCCATTTAGAGAGCACAGCATTTGATCACTTCGCGTTATACAGTTACATAAAATGGCATTTTACTACTAACTGACATTTTAGAGCGCATTATTTTTGGCACAATGACAAAGTCTTTGTAAAATTATTATGACAGAAGCATCGCAGTGAACGTAGCTTATTAGTGCTGTTTTACAACTTTTAAATATGTCAACAGGAAACGTGGACGTATTGTACAACTACTGAGATATCAGCTTCGCTTTTTTTGAAAAAATGTTTTAACACGCACATACATTTTCTAAGGTTGTGTAGAAATACGATTCAGTATAGTATCTAGAAGAAAGATACAGGATATATAATAGTAGTATCGAAAAAAGCAAGAAAATACCTCAGAGCCGATGCTTCCTTTCCGAACAGAGTTTATTCCGCTACTTTTCACAAAGAGAATAACGCAATGGAGTTTATTGGATCGATTTCTTAGTCGTTACGGACGGATCACAAATCGAAATATCAGTTAAGGCCACGCTTTGCACTCTAGATGCTTCTTCTCCAGGGAGGGTCTCGAGGATCAATAGGGAATTCACACATATCTCAGTTAATAACAACTAAGAAAACGCGCATTAAATTCTCCTATGCTGAGATCCCTGCGACACAGGCAAGGGGGTATCCGAAATCCTATCCGCAGGCGTTGTCTTATGTCGTATGAGCGATTCTCATCGACATAGTAATAGCGGTTTTATAATAGCAGTCAAGGCTAGCGTAGTTATAAAAATTGAAAATTGGTATGATATGCGTCGTTTTATAATAGTCATTTATATCGCAGTCGCCGCTATCGAAAAACTTGGGTATTTATACTTATGATTTTATTCCCTCATCCGCTAGTATTTATTAGTGTTGTACGAGGGCCGTTGCCGTTGCTGCGCTTGCCGGGACCGGGGCTGGCTAGCCGAAAAGTACTATGTGTTCGAATTTCCAGCGCATGTAGAGCATATATACCACATATACATACATACATCCCGAAAGGGGGATGGGAGGCAGTAAACCCCACTGGAAACCTTGACCCCATCTGGATTGGCTAGTACAGATGTACTACTTATGTCTGATCCGTCCCGCCTCATCTGGAGTAGCGAGTACAGATGTACGACCCTACTTATGTCTGCCCCGTCCCGCCTCATCTGGATTAGCTAGTACAGATGTACGACCCTATTTATGTCTGACCTGTCCCGCCTCATCTGGGTTAGCTAGTACAGACGTTTCTAGGTTTTGCCTGCTAAGGGTCGGTTGGACTCCTCTTTCTGAGCTATATATTATCCCTCTACGAAGCCCTGCCGCGAGCGCCGAACGCACGCGTAAAATTTGAGCAACAATTGGACAAAATATTAACAAAAATTGAGGAAAATTGGCTAAATTATGGAGAAATGAAAATTGAAGCCATCATAAACGAAGGTTTCAGAGATCGCGGGGAGAGTCCGGTATGGGTTAGAAGTCATGAATAGTCAGTGCCCACCTTTTTTCTGTTAAAACCCTATTTAGTTATATTGAAAAGGGCTTCATGCGTCGGCTCCAATTCTTAGTATGAACATAACTTTATAATTAATTTCACGTTAACGTTTTTCTAACCCGCGAAAAAAGGAATAATGCGGAAGCTCGACAATTAGGCAATGTTGAACTTATCATGATGATGTCAGCTTTTGGGTTAGCCTTTTATTCACTCAAAATTTCCCATTTATTGTGCTTTGAACGCTCGTACTCCACCGTAAAAATGTTAAAATATTCCCTGAGAACATCTATTCTTTAATGAACAAGGAGGATCATTCAAATGGCCACGTGTACAGTATTAGAGAACGGGCATAGTCCAACGCTCCTTCTAGCGAGCATCGGTTGGTATCCCAAAAAATTATTTTTTCTACCAACACAGTCTTAGGCAGAAAATCAAAATATTGGTTTTAGGACCTATTAGAGATAGCATATCGGCGTCACCAGCTTGTGAATCGAACCCGAACCCATATCTGATCAAGTTACCCGATTTCCAGTATAATTGACTTTGCCAAAGTAAATAATTGGTGTTTAGACCAATTTTTTTACCTCTTAACCTGCTGAAACCGCTCGCTGTGACATATAACTTTTAAGTTTGAAATCAGACTATTAAATTACAGTAGAAATTATAATAGATTGATGCCATTCGATAAATAAAAATATATACATAAATCTTATAATGCAACTGGTGTAGTAAAAAGCGATGTTTGATGCCTTTGTGATGTGCTTTTTGCGTAATTAGTATCAATAATTTAGGAGCTACAATATTCTTCCATCAAATTCTTGGTTTTTGGGATTTCGTCATTTGAGGGTCGTTTCGTACGTGTATTATATATAAAATATTTAATAATTATTGCAATGTTTTAGGTTCTTGCACTGTTCGAGGAGCACGAAGACGAAACCGATGCAATTACGGCATTTGTCGAGCCTTTCGTTATTCTTCTGATTCTCATCGCTAATGCTACCGTCGGCGTATGGCAGGTTGGTGGTACTGCATACTGGTTGAGTATGGGTTCCAGAAATGAGTGCTCAGTTTCAAACGAACTAACATCCGGCAGATTGCGAACATAGTTATTAATCTGGGAACAAAAATTGTCGAACAAACTTCGAATGTTATTTTAAAAAACTGCACTTAAAATTTCGATCAGATCTCGAACAAAATTCGAATACGTTTCTAACAAAATTTGAATTTTTTTCGAACAAACATCAAGCGAACGTCAAACGAACAGCACTCATTTCTGGTGAGTACTCTATATTTCGGGCATTGCCCTGTACGGCTTGTTTACCGGATGTAAAATTGCACCAGGAGCCGGGAGCTTGGCGCCCTTTATTCGGATTAAAAACATCGTATTCAGCTTCTAATTTTTATTACTCTTGCTGAACAAGTCTTCAACATACTTTCGTATCAGGAGTGGGGAGTTTGGCGTCCTTTATTCGGATTAATAATGTCGTATTCAGCTTCTAATTTTTATTACTCTTGCGGAACAAGTCTTCAACATACTTTCGTATCAGGAGCCGGGAGTTTGGCGTCCTTTATTCGGATTAATAATATCGTATTCAGCTTCTAATTTTTATTACTCTTGTGGAACAAGTCTTCAACATACTTTCGTATAGATACGAATCATGGTCAACAATCTTACTTATTGCTTTAACTAAAATTCAATTGCCTACTTTATAGATCCCCAATTCAAGATCTGAGGCCAACGCAGAGACAAGTATGGTAGGGCCGGGCAAAACTGTGTTGTGAGTGGTCCCATAAAGTGGTGTGAGTGGCTCGCTGATACGATGATATGACTGCCACGTCCCAACCTGTGGTATGAGGGCCCTTAAGAGTGACACCAAGAGATAATCCCAGTATCGACCCACTTTGGCGACATTGCTGGGCCATAGTATTTTATTTTCTGGAGCATTAATTGTCTGCATGTGCAAATTTGAACATATTTAACCTTTACTAGCTGTATTCTATGTGATTCTGTGCGCTATGTCCAGAGAAAAATCTATATGCCGAGATATCTTCAGAAGCCTCTTGTTATGTGAATGTCCCCCCAAGTGGAGGGGTATAGCTGGCTTCTCTAAGCTAAGAAAATTTCTGGGGTAACCCTAGTTTGGATTGGGGGAGGGGCGAAAATACCTTGGGTGCAATTTCCCCCAGTTAAACTGAGGGGAACATAAATTATATACTGCAACCATCAGAAAACGTTAAAAATGTCTAACTTGGCAAGTGACTACAATAATTGTGCTTACTAAAAAGTGGAAATTTTAGCGATTTCAGCCTCTAAGGACAAAAATTTGGTGATTTTAGTCTAAAATGGGAAAGATAATATTTTAGCCAGTCAGATCAAAAATTTAGTAATTTTTAGTGTAGCAGGAAATTACCTGGTGGAAATGAACTGAGTGATGCCAAAAATTTACCTGAGATGGAAGTGGAGATGAACTGGGAAGAGGGGCCCTCCCATAAAATTTAGTAATTTTTAGTGTAGCAGGAAATTACCTGGTGGAAATGAACTGAGTGATGCCAAAAATTTACCTGAGATGGAAGTGGAGATGAACTGGGAAGAGGGGCCCTCCCATGAGAAGCCAGCACATGGGGCCCTAACGTAGTCCGTCGACCTACTCTGAGGCATCAACTGTTATAATGTCATGTTTATATTTTTTTTACATCATTATCGATTTTTTGTTTTTGTTTTTATAAAACTTAATTTTGCTGCAAAAATAATTTATTGCGGTTGTGCATCTCTTAGCTAATTGACGACCTTTATATGTCAGGAACAACGCATTTTTATGTGGCGTGGCAATGGCAAATAATGTTCGGCAAATATATGATTTATGAACCGCCATTATATTGATGTAGAGTAGATTGATAGCTATGTAATTAGTATTTAACCGCTTACCCCTTGACTTTTATTCGGGAGTTTTACCAAGGGCATTGGGCCAAAAACAACCAAAGAAGCTAACTAAAAAGAGGGCCTGCTAATATAACAAAAACACTCTTAAAAGATTGATGTTTCTGGTTTTTATCATACCAGAATGGGACGTGACAATTATTTTGTGAAGTGAAAAAATTATTTAATGTAGACAGCTGACGACTTTCTATACTACGGTTTATAGTTTTGCTGCCTGCGGTCTACGGATACTTTCGGCGGTTCGACAGTGGTGGCATTTACTAGTTCACTGCTTACCACCATGTCTAACCAAATCTGTCTATTCCGCGCTGGCAACACGTCTAAATCCACCAACAAACTGTGACTAGTCGGTAGTGGAACTACATTTGTGAGCCGAGCTTGGGCTGTGGCATTACGAATGTACTCAATTTTATGTTCTCGTAACTACATTGCATAGGACATAGGGCTTTATCATTGGTAAAAATATTATATTTGAATTCTTCGACCGAAAAACCCCTACAATGGTTTGATCGAAACGACTCTATTTCAATAAATAACACAAATATTGCAAAATTCTCTATATTAGCTGCATAAAATTATCTAATTAGCTAATTGCTAATTAACCACTCAAAATTTTTTAATCCCAAATATCAGGTGCACACTCTGACATGATAGGCCTTCAAACAAAAAAAGTTTTTTAAAATCCGTTCAGTGGTTCTTGAGATCCGTCGGACCGAACGAACGAACGGACGGACATCGACCTTTTTACTCCCAGACAGAAAATAAAAACGCTTCGCCGAGTTCCGCTCAATTACTGAATGTTTTTAGTGAAGTTGTAGGACAGATTTGACGCCGCCATATGTTTCCGCAGTAGTTGCATGTGGAATTGTTGGGTCACTAAAGAATAACGTATTGTCGGATTTTAGGACCGCACAATACATAATTTCCCTGGTTCCGTGCTTACCAGCTGGCTTCTCCAAACTACCAATATTATAGCTTTGGCGGCTGGCCCACACTGAAAATACGTTTCTATGAAATTTGAAAGATGTTTAATTTTTGCATCTCCAGATGATTTCAAATTGACATTTCAAAAATTATTCTTAATAAGATAATTTTTAAAAGATAATTGTTGGACATTTCAAGCAATATTCTTTAGGTTTTAAAAGAATATCTGGTGGCGCAAAATGAAACAGACTTCTTTTAAATTATATGGAAAGTATTGTGAGCGCACTGGGGGAACGTAAAGTACGGTAACTACCAATAAACGTTAGCTATGTGTAGTTTAGCGACTTTAATTGTGGATATTTAATGAAAGTTAATTTAAGTGATTTTTGGCCTCGCAGAAAAAATTCAGGGACTTTTTATCCCAATAGAGAAAAGTAGAAAAGTTCTTTTTAGCCTTGTGGAAAAGTATATGGTATAATCGGGTAAGGGGATTTACTTGTTGTCCGCTGACTGGGTGAACCGGAAGTTGGTTAATTTATGTGATTCAAAAAGGATTTTAAAATTTTTTCCCACTTCCCTTAAAAGTTGGCCGAAGGAGCTATAGTTGCATCAAAACAGCATCCGATAAGATTGGTTCTTGGCAGTAGTTCGCCAATTGGTACACATAATGTTAGTCGAATCAAATTCATTGTGTGAAACGATTAGGTACCCATAAGACTGTTGCGCATTGATACATGGCAACACAAAAGTCTTTCCACCACAAATGGTTTGCTAAAAGCTTTGTATGTTTATATGACCAAACAACGAGTTAATTGTATCGGACTCAGAAGTGAAAAAAAACTTGGCCACGATGAGCACCCAATAGTACCGTGACGACTGTAAAAAATATTCCGTCCGCTACATAATATTATGTTGTACTTTTTTAACGGAGTGATGCCCAAATTTCTGCCCCGTTGAAACGAAAAAGCGATGATAATTTATTGGGCCATTTGGAAAGTTTATTCTGATTTTTCCAAAATGTAGTTTTTTTAACTTATTTTTTTTATTTTGATTCGCTGTTTTTGTAGGAAAAAAATGCGGAAAGTGCAATCGAAGCGCTGAAAGAGTACGAGCCGGAAATGGGCAAAGTGGTTCGACAAAGCAAGCACGGCGTTCAAAAAATTAAAGCCCGCGATATTGCTTGCGGCGATATTGTCGAAATTGCCGGTACGTCATCGCTGTTACATGACGGACACATGTTTTAACAGTTTGGAATAATGAAAATATTTTTTTCTATTCTATTTCGTCGTGCTTTCACATTTCATTTTTAAAAAATGTTTTCATCATTCACTATCAGACCTGTTTCCGACAATACAAGTTTTTCATTATCGATTATTATATTTTTTTCTATTCTATTTCGTCGTGCTTTCACATTTCATTTTTGAAAAATGTTTTCATCATTCACTATCAGACCTGTTTCCGACAATACAAGTTTTTCATTATCGATTATTATATTCTTGTGTTTACTATTTGTGACAATAAAAGTTTTCATAATATTATCTTTCAATTATTGTGACCGCATTTCTGATTTCGTCGCATGGTTGAAACTTTTTTCTGTGAATTTGGATTAATTAGTGCATGTCAGTACGTTTATTTTGAAAATTACTTTTGATCTATAGGTAGCGCAGATGCATAGTGCCATCGGCCACTCTTCTGGTATGGTACTGTACTGGACCTTTTTATAATTAGATGTGCAACTCAATTTATAATACTACTATTATTGTCACATATTTTGGGCTTAAGATATTAATGTTTTAGCTACATGATATTGGGATTATGTGTGTGAACGTTGTATACTGCCGTCGCTTCAATCATTTTTACGTCTAAGAATGATCCGAGTGGTTGAATAATACCAGTGGTCGTTCAGGGTATAATTTTGCTCAAGTGCTATATTATATTTACTTTGGTGAAGGAAGCAATGTTAAAAATGTGCATCTGTTATAGACCCAGTTTGGTCCTGTAACCCATCTGGCGCTCGTAGTTTTTCAAAGGAAACGAAAGTTTCTCTGCTGAAACTACATTTTAGACAAGGCTGTATATAAATTTTTGAAAAATGGGATAGCTATATACGGATATTGGCTCCTAATTAATTCGCCGATATAAATCAAATTTTGAACATCAGAAAGAGATTTTTGTAAAAAATGACGTCGTTTTTTGTTAATTTGGGGTGCTTTTCGGGAAGCTAAAAATTTTCCTAAAGGGAAATTTGCCTGGGGGCCAAGTGGGGGCACCTGTCTTTAGCCTTTGGGCACCGAAAATGCCACGCCCCCCTCTGGAGGAGGCGTGTATTTATTTCCGATTTTTATTTTAATAATGTTTTATGTATTCTTATAACATGTAGTTCATTATTTTTCTAGTTGGCGACAAGATACCGGCAGATCTACGTCTTCTTAAAATTATGTCAACTACACTTCGTATCGATCAGTCGATTCTAACTGGTGAGTTGTTGACAGTTCATTCTTTTAATTTTATGGCTCATTTTTAGACCTTTGCTTAAATTATATTTTGTAGTATTTTTAGCGGCCGTGTTTTGTAGAGGTGTTATAAGCGTGAGGTCGCGCTTTCGTTACCTCTACGCCGCATAATCTACTTGGGCAAGAGACAATGTGACCATGTCCATGTGGATCCAAGGTACCCACCTGCAAAATGAAGACAAGCTTGCTCAGAAGTGAAACAGAGTTCTCGAAACTAGCACCCCACTCACGGCTTGCGCTTCAGCAACTCTGGCTACCAATGTTACGAAACGGTAGATCAGCACCCGCAACCTCAGCATAAACTTGGGGACTTTTAATACCTTTTGTTTAATAAAATTTTAATTGAATTTAATTTTAATTATTTTTGTTGCCTATTTTGCACGGAGAATTATGTGTGCCGAGCATTTGTGAGCCTTTTTGAGGTTATTTTTGAACTAATTTTTTGTTGAATGATTAACTCTGAATGATTTTGATCGAGCTACAACTTTTTCTGTAATGCCTTTTATGCTTTCTGTGATAATAGCAGCAGCTTGATTCTCATGCTCTTTAGACAACAAACATTTTCTGGTTAACGTCGAAATTTTTGAGCTGTAGTAGCTGCTTGTTTGAGGTTTATGTGGCCTCGATCTAATATTGAAGACATTAAAACGGTTAAAATATGTCATTATTATCTGAGCTCTCCATTCGCTGAAAATTTCGCCACGGGGCATGAACCAGGGGGCCACTGACTGGTTCCGAACCGGTTATGGTTAACGTCGAAATTTTTGAGCTGTAGTAGCTGCTTGTTTGAGGTTTATGTGGCCTCGATCTAATATTGAAGACATTAAAACGGTTAAAATATGATATTATTATCTGAGCTCTCCATTCGCTGAAAATTTCGCCACGGGGCATGAACCAGGGGGGCCACTGGCTCCGAACCGAGGGGCGCCCGATTTTACGAGGGGGCATTTTTTCAAGAGAAAAACAATTAAAAATCGTGTCAGAAACAGTGCCAAAATGGCTTTGATGGAGAGAAAAACGATTTTGAAGCAAATTTTGACCAAATTTGCGAAATTTTTGGCTTCAGAACGGAATTTTAGTACAAATTTTGATCAAATTTTCAGTGGTTTTCTTCAGTTTGCGTTCGAGATTTCGGGCTTCACTAGTGATGGGCCCTGCTATTTATTCTAAGTTTACCTGGCGTAAAAGCGACTTGGATCAAACGATTTAAAAAGATAAGTATTGTTGTTGCTAGTGGCGGTACATACAAACCCGTGACTGCCGAAAGATTATAAAGATGACCGCTGCGTTACGCAGTCTGTTATATTTTTTCAGGCGAATCTGTTTCGGTGATTAAAAATTTGGATTCGGTGCCTGATCCTCGAGCTGTTAATCAGGATAAAAAGAATATGCTATTTTCGGTATGCTTTTATGTTTGCTTCAGTACGATTACCGCGAATGTTGTTTACATTAATTTATATTAAAAACAGCGGTGGCATCTTTATGAATCTTCAAACCGCTCAAGAGTGTGCATACTTTCTGCTACAAGCCTGGAAATTACACCGCAGCGGATGCCATACTCCACCAGAAAGGCGCCTTTGGTTTATTGTCCTCTCGTACGCGAAACGCCCTTTTGAACGTCGCGACAATTTATGGGCGCTGTAAAATGGCATTTTTGTCTCTCAAAAAATTTAGTATTAGACGCGGTACGCGAGGTTATTATAAAAACGCTAAGTTAACAGCATGTCGATGGTCATAAACTTGGTTGGTGTACCCTGCTTGAACACTTACGGAAACATGCAGCAATGTCACGACTATTGAGACAGGGATAATTTACATACCGGAATACTGGTTTCTACAGTGACCCTCGCACACCGGGGGCATCAGTCGGAGAGCATCCGATTCAAAATTTATACGGGGGTCGGATCGAGGCACCGGGCCAGTCCTGGCGGAGAAGCCCCCCCCGGTTTGAAGAAGCATGGGTATTTAAGTAAAGTGTGAGGTATATTGGATATCAGGGTATGGATAATCAGATCTTAAAACTTCAGTTTAAAAACTGTACTAGACCTTGCTATTCACCATTACAGCTCTATTTTGTGTTAAGGAATTCAGACATAAACATGCAAGGTCCTTTTGAGTTTATACTTTTGCACCAAATGCTGCTGCGTAATTTACACTAAATCAGCAACAGATCATGTTTTAGTGAGCAGTATTAGTTAGAATGGACACGTCGTTTTATTAGAATTTGCTCAGCGTAACGAAGTTTGTAAAGAAAAAATTAGGAGATAAACTGCTTTATCTCATTTGGTGCTCGCCAAGACAAGCCGCTGCAGTAATCTACAATAAACGATATATAATTTAGAAGAAATAACAGATTAGGGTATTGGTTCGGTGTGCTAGCCACCCCGACATAGTCTTGGGTGTAGTGTAAGAAATATTTGAAATGTGAATCTAAGACTAAGGCTTTGGCTTAGGGTACCGATTGGGTTATTTATGGACAACGTTAATCTTAAGTGGATGCTCTATAAGCTTGGCGAAATTATGTTAAGTTAAACGCAAAAGTGGAATACAACAAATCTTCACAACATTATTAGATTTCTCATCTTGGCGGTACGTGCGTTATAACGTTTATAATTACTTTTAGGGTACAAACGTTGCTTCTGGAAAGGCTCGCGGGATAGTCGTCGGAACTGGACTGAAAACCGAAATTGGTAAGTAAGGTCATTGGTGTTCAGCGTCTGGTAGCTTTTTATCGAACATGATGTACCGGGAACGGTTCGGACATATTCGTCATGCTTGTTTGGCATACCAGATAAGATTGTGTGCCAGCAAACTTTTGAATATCTCGCGCTGCTGGCACTTAACCTTGAGTAAGGGTCTGATTTTCAAAATTTTAAATATCAATTTAGCTCTGAAAATAATGTCACGGACACGGGCGGTTTTAGAGGGGGGAGGGGCGGCCTCCCCACGGAAAGGTTTCCAAGACGGAAAATTTTTTACCCGGCTTGCACATAGACATCAAACTCATAGTCTCGTACTATGTCGATGAACGTTCAGAAACATTTAAGGACGTAAATTAGCAGAACAAACAGTGGCTACTTTGGGAAAAATGACAGCAGAGCATTGCTTCGTATGTACTGCATAGAGAAAAACTTGTTTACGAATTTAAAGTGTTAAGGAATAAGATGCCGGAGTCACTCTGTAATGATCTTCTTTTACTTACTCAAAACAACAGAAACATACGATGACATTTTTGAAGATTATCTCGCCTATCTGTCCCATGAATTATTTCATTTTTGGAAAGATTGTATATGTAACACAAGTTCCTATTTCAGAACAAATATAAATGCCGTAAAACCTTCGATATTCAGTTAAGTATTGCCAATTTTTAACTAAAACGCCCGCTACTAGCCCGCAGCTGGTAGCCCAGTCGGGAAGAGTGAATTTTCCACAAATATTGCCTAGAAATAGTATAATTCTAAATGTCTGTCTGCGTCACTCATAACTCTAACTCAAACATTGTTTTCGAAAACTTAAAGGTACGACCGCCCTCACTGTCAGAAACTTCTAAAACCGCGCCTGGTCACGGCCACTGAGATTTCTGTGCTGCGCTGTCATTACAAACCTGTTGAAATTCAATGCTTTTGTTTGTGCGATTGGCAACGTGGGACGCCAGCCTATTTGTTTACGTCGAAGTTTGTGTATTCAGTTGAATAGTAAATTTCACCCTGCTCAAAGCGAACAAGGTTAACGAAATCTAGATGCCATTTTTCAGTCAATTTGTTTCGGGTGTTTCCACTTGAACTTACTTAGCATACGCGATGCCTTTTGCTGCATTCCATACTATGTGAAATTCAAATTACAAATCGCATCGTAAAACTTCGCCTGTTTTTTGGTTTGAAACGACATTTTTGGCGTGACTCAAATGAATTCTAGCTTAATCGTAATCTAGATCGGTCATGTATCTGAGCAAAATCAATCCAATCTCATTTTATGGGTATAAACCTAAGGGGAGCGGGTTTTAGAAATCGTCAAACAACACCACCTTAACTTATAAACATCATTATGGTGTACATCTTGCAATACTTCATTCATTCAGTACATCGTTGCTTTTTCGGCAATAATTTTTGTTTGATGGTTTGTGTGACGCAACTCATGGATTTGTTTTTTTTAGGTTTTACTATTTTCTTTGTAGTTTGGTGTGCTGATATTCGTACGTATATCTGAATTTTTCGATTAGTGTTTGAATGATTTTAGGAACTTGATCACAGACGTCAATCCCAACGCGTTTGTATTGAATTATGTTCAGCCTGTTCTTTGTTTAAAAAACAAGTACCCAACGCATCGCATTAATTGAAAAAATAGTCGTTGTAGCTATTGACCAGCTGAAACATAGATATAATTTAGATTATTGTGGCTTACGTATTTTTCCTATTGCTTTGTTCGGTTGTTTTGTTTTAGGCAAAATTCGAACCTCTATGGTGGAAACGGAGACCGAAAAGACGCCGCTACAGCAGAAATTGGACGAATTTGGCGAACAACTTTCGAAGGTATGTAGTTAGTATAAGCTATGACACACCACCATGAATTGAGCTTTTTTGCGGTAGTCGAAGAACAAGGGATTATGGACAACAGTGAAAAACTAGCCCTTCAAAACAGGTATCCATCATCGTGGTTGTTAGTAGTTGTTTTCCTAAGGGTTTGAGCACCTGAAAATTTTAGCAACTTCGAGCCAAAAAATAAGGAAAAATAGGTGAAACTGTAAAAAATTATGAAAACAAATTCGAGCGTTGTGAAAAATATTAGTTACCTCTGACGCCGCTTTCAAGCCGTCTCTAACCCTACCACGATGTTACTTAGTCGAAACAGACGCAGATTGGACATCTGTCATATTCACCGTTGGAACGGTACTCATAGACGCGGTCACGACTTCAAATGTTTAGCTCAACGTCAGAAAACATTTTTTCATTAATTTCAGCAATTTGAAATTGTGAACACAATTCGAAATTTTGGATCAGTACTTATTCAGAGCAAATTTTGGAAAATTTATAACAATTTAAAATAAGCTATTGCAAAAATGTACAGTCAAGTTTAGAAGTATCGCGAGTTGCCACATTATTCATTGTTGCCGCCAATGAAGTACAGTACTCGCCAGAAATGAGTGCTGTTCGTTCGATGCTCGCTCGATAAATTCAAAATTTTGTTCGAAATGTGTTCGAAATTTTGGTGCACTTGTTAAAATTTGTTCGAAAGCTGTTCGAAGTTTGTTCGAAAATAAATAAATTTTGTTCGATGTTCGTTCGTTCGAAATGTGACACTCATTTCTGGCGAGTAGTGTAGTTGCTTGGGCCTACCATAGTGATCGATGTCGAATTCTATTTTTATTCTTACTTATTCAGGTTATAGCTACATATGTCTTGTATGTAGCCAAAATTGTGCCTTACAGGTGGTCTATCTCGTGTTCTATATTCGGTAGGGGTATTCTTTGCACACCGTAAAGCTTTTATTTCTTAACATATAGATGTTATCTTTGTTGTTTTATTTCGCAGGTGATTACAATAATTTGTATCGCAGTTTGGGCGATCAATATCGGACATTTTAACGACCCAGCGCATGGCGGTAGCTGGATCAAAGGTGCCATCTACTATTTCAAAATTGCCGTCGCCTTAGCCGTCGCAGCTATTCCAGAAGGCTTGCCCGCCGTTATTACGACTTGCCTTGCGCTGGGTAAGTGAAATTTGGTGTTATCTGGTTAATTGGAGAACCCAAATGTGCTGTGGTCGATCAGTGGTGTGGGGTAGAACCTCGGGGACGTGTCTCTACACATACAATTTGCCGTTGTTAGACTTGCTGCGCTCGGGCATTTCTGCATATTCCGCGGAATTTATTTCATCTCTTATTATACCGAAGCCCTGCTCCAGACCTAGAACCATTGGGCACCGCGGTGGAATTGAAATTCTCTTTTTTGTTCAAGCTGTTTTTAAAAGTCCGAAATTTTATGTAAGTAAATTTCGTTAATGTGTTCCTGCTCACAATCACAACGATTGGAATTTTACCTAGTTGTTTAGATATGTCGGAGAAGCGGGAAGAAGTTGTCATGGTTGTATATTTATGGTTGAGTAACAGGCTTCTCTAAACTACCAAAATTATACGTGGGGAAATGAGCTGGCGGTCCCCCAATTCGGAACTGGGGGATTCTCGCAGTTCATGTGGTGGTGCCTCCGGTTGAACTAGGGAAACATAAAGTACTGTAACAGTGAGAAAGCGTCATAGATGTCTCACTTCCCGATTGATTGCAATATTGTGCTTGCTAAAAAGTTGAAATTGTAGTGATTGTTTACACCGAAATGGAAAATTTGTGGATTTTTTAGCCCGTCAAACAAAAATTTGGTAACATTAGTGGGCAGCAAAGTACCTGGGGAATTCAACATTTACGTGACGGCATTAACTGGAGGAACCTGGTTAGGTCGAAATACATGGAAGCGCCCTTGTCAAATCCAGAATAAGAAGCGACGTGGTAGATAAAAGCTGATTTTTGATTTGCAGCAGGCACATCCACTAGTTTTAGTTGCAAAAATCCGCGCCGGGATTCCCTGAGTCAGGTATAGGCCGATTCTGTTGCTGTTAATCATTATTATTGTGGGTTGATGGTTTTGTTGTATCTTGGGGTTAAGATTGGCAGCCGCAATGTCGTAGCTCAAGTTGTGTTTGTGTAATTCATTAGCGCTCTATAATTGATCGGATTTTGCCTCTAAGAGTCGGCATTTTGTTGCATTTATAAACATAATGTTCCGTCCACCAACGTTATGATCCTGTAGAATGATTGATAGAAACCGGAAAGCAAAGGCATGGTTTGGAGCTGGTAGTCTTGGTTGTAGTATTGGTTGCTTTGTCTGTTTCCAATTAAGTGATAATCTATAAGTCTAGGACTCGCATCAGTTTTTTCGTATTTCATTCCCGGATTTTTGAGTAATAATATTTACCCGAATATCTTTACTTTTTTGTTGACTACCCCAACCAAGTCCAGCGTATGTGATATTTTAAATAATGTGCAGTAAGCTTTCAAATTTTCAGTTTGTGATGCAGTGAAATTCAAATGCTTTCAAATTTTTGCGCTGTTTCCAATGCTTTTTGCCTTGCTGGTGTATAAATTGTTAATATAATGCACATTTGACGTGGCAGAAGGTCGAGCTTTTTTGATTAATTGCTTAAAATATTTTTACCTGTTATATAACTAATTTTATGTAACATTAGCTCCCACGTTCGAAAAGAAACATCTGAATAGCTTGCTGGAATAATATGCAGCTAGGCTATTGTGAAAGGGTTGCAAACAGCGTAGTTAAGGCATATCGCAAGGATGCCACCGCCCTGTGAAATTTTGTTATTGGCTAAGTCTGTTGACAAAAAACACTTCAGGAAAAAAGAGTACCAATAAAATTTTGTTTATTTATTGTTATCAACCCGTACTTGCATTCATTGTTTCATCTATCTGTTCTTTAGGCACACGGCGAATGGCGAAGAAAAATGCAATCGTACGCTCGCTACCGTCGGTGGAAACGCTGGGCTGTACTTCGGTAATTTGCTCGGATAAAACCGGAACCCTGACCACAAATCAAATGACAGTTTCGCGGATGTTCACACTCGATGCAATTGACGGCGATCGTGCTCAATTTAATGAGTTTACCGTGTCCGGATCTTCGTATGAGCCAGTCGGTCAAGTGTGAGTGTACCATAGTTTTCACAGCGTCGTTTAATAAGATAAACGTTTGCCGAAGCCCGTTTGATTTCTACCGACTCGCACATGAAGCATTATACTAAGTAAAATAGTGTCCGATGAAGAAACAAAATCTTGGATGTCATATATTATTTCACCAGTTAACAAATACTTACTTTTGGATTTCAGGCAACATCTGGAAGCACGTTTACAAGCACCATTCGCGTCTAGAATATTGTTGGAGTCGCGGGTGACTCTAGACCTTTCTCGCCATTCAATTATTTTTTTATAATATGGACCTCACTATTAATCAAAAGTTTATTATTTTTAGATATCATGACAGCAAGCCAGTCAAATGTTCGGACTACGATGTTTTAACTGAGCTGGCAACTGTTTGCGCGTTATGCAATGACTCGAGCGTTGACTATAACGAGGTAAGGTTCAGTTTCCCCATAAACATAATGTTTTTGCCGCTGTTCCTGGTAGGAGTTCAAAATGAAGCGCATTGTCTTCCCATCGCAAGATTCGTTCTGACAATACTATCCGTAGAAGTTGTGTAAAACAAAATAATAGGTGAATGTTGTAATGACAGCGTCAGAGTGGTTGGGTATAGTAATAATTGTCTTGGGTACACGAGTCGGAGGAAAATATGTTGAAAGAGATTGTCGCGTTCAGTTATAAACGTATATGATGATTTTGTTTTAAATTTATGCTTCATGAAGCTCAAACAATAATTATTCACATGAACCACTGACTAAAACTAGATAAAAAATAAAATTACGGTCGTTCGGTAGCGATTGCAGTGGATGATACACGCAGTCACTGGCGACAGTTACATGGAGCTCGTGAAAAATCTGTGAGCAAAATTATCTTTAGCCGAGATACTACGGTGTTAGCAGAATCTGTAAATGTCATTATTTTTAGGCCTGAGAATGTTCTATCAATTTTATGAGCGATCTGTTGGCTGGATTTAGGAGATAAAGCTTGCTTGGATACGAACATTGCGTAAAGAAATCTTCGAATTGTAGATCTAATAATTGTTTCGTGTTATGTTAACGATCAACGAAGTGTTACATAAAATAAATTCTTACTGTGGCAGAAAATATTTCGTTTGCTTTAGACCAAGAAAGTTTACGAAAAAGTAGGCGAGGCAACCGAGACTGCGCTCACGGTACTTGTCGAAAAAATGAACGTTTACGACACGGATCGCCGCTCACTTTCACCACGCGATTTGGGACATGCAGCAAACCGTGTCATACAACAGCTGTGGAAAAAAGAATTTACACTCGAATTTTCGCGGGACCGAAAATCGATGTCCGCTTATTGTACTCCCTCGAAAGCGACCAACGAGAAGCACAGTACGCCGAAGATGTTTGCGAAGGTAAAGTCCATTATGTTGCTAGTGTTCCGTGGCGATTTTCTTTTGCCTTGTTGTTTTGTGTTTTTCACATTATTAGATGATGGAAAGTGGTAGTGGGTTGGCTGGTCTTCGGCATAATGACTATTTGCACAAATTGCTGTATTAAAAAGTAATGGTCACGTTTTGAGCATTATTTTTTATTTCGATAATTCGTATATTGGTACAATGCTTGTGGGCTTTCCTGGTAGCGCTTGGTGTTGCCGCTATTTGGTACCTCGAGAAATTATTTTGTGAATGTTTTGGTTGGGTGGGGTTGAGTTGTTTTATGATAGATAACTGGCATAAAAATTTTGTGAATGGCTTTTTCAAGCATAACTACTTATCATAAATTTCGACAGCTAGATCGGTGTTGAACGTCTTCGCAAGACATACTCATTAATTTATTGATGTTACTCGATGGATATTGACCACAATTATTAATAAATTGTTACAAGTTCGTTTTGTTCGTTTTGCTTCGTCGTGGCATTTATTGTAAAAAATTTGTTATGGAAACGATTTTTTGTATCGTTTTATTTCTCTAATTTGTCTCTTATTTCATTTATTTGATGCTATGTTTTGTTTCAGGGCGCACCTGAAGGCTTGCTCGACCGATGCACACACGTGCGCGTAGGAACCCAAAAAGTGGAACTAACGCCTCCGTTGAAGCGTCAGATTTTGGACTTGGCGATTAAATACGGAACTGGCGCCGACACATTGCGATGTATCGCGCTGGCAACAATCGACGACCCGATGAATCCGAGCGATATGGATCTGGCTGATGCAACGTTAGTTTTTCAGACTGTTGTATTTAACCATGTTTTTGGAACGGATGTTGCTGATCGTCTCTTTTATATGTCTTCTTATCTTTCAAACTTCGATGTTTTTTGGCTTTTTCCACTTCTTACACAGGAAAAAACTAATACAGCTAGGCAGTATAATGGGGAACTAAAACAACAAATATAAGTATTTTTGTATGAAAGAGATGTAGAAAAAATTATAAAGGGCTTTTTCGAAGGATATGTCTGAACTCGTACATATAAAACAAACGGTTGTCAAAACAATGTGCTAGTACTGGCTTTTTGAGCAACTATCTTTTTTCCGTTCCTGGGCCGCCTGACTACATATTCCGTTCCTCTGTCTATCTAGCCACGGTACGGCGTTTTCACTCCTCATAAGATTGACTTTTACAAGACATAATTTTTTCTTTGTGAATAAAGATATTTAGTTTGATAATAAAACCCAAAGTAATCAAAAGAAGTTTAAAAACAAAAAAATGTTAGCTACTGCAGTATCGGAAAAAGACTGAATTTGATCTACTCACAAACTATTTTGCAACTGAACTGTCTGTCTCCTGAGTAATTTATTGGCACGTTATAGCCACTGACTAAGTAACGACTTTGTTCTTATGTCATGACTTTGGGTGGGGGGTCTGTTAGTCCTAATTTCCAGAAACTTCAAGAGCTACTTGTCACCGAACTTGTGTATCTCCGGTGGTTGCCAATAATTTATTTGCACGTTATAGCCACTGACTAAGTAACGACTCTGTTCTTATTTCATGACCTTGGGAGGTCTGCTAGTCTTAATTTTTAGAAAATTCAAAAGCTACGAAAAGAAGTGTACGTTCGTTGGCGTTGTCGGAATGCTCGATCCGCCGCGAGAGGAAGTCATCGATGCCATTACACGCTGTCGCAGGGCCGGAATTCGAGTTATTATGATAACCGGTGACAACAAGGACACGGCAATTGCAATTGGACGAAGAATCGGACTGTTTGGGACTGGTGAAAGTCCAGAAGGTATGGACATCTCTCTCTGTATTTTTGTTTTATCTCTCTTACGTGTGGTACATTCACACACAACAATAAGTATATAAAACGCAAATGAAATAAGTTCACAATATAAACAAACTCTAAACGTAAGCGAACGATACAACTTTCGTATAAAAATACACGTAAACGCAAACGAACGTAGTTGTATTTATGACCGAATGTTTTAGCGTTCGCTTAGTGACCAGAAACAAACTCAAATTAACTTTATAGCGTTTTCATTTTTTCTGCACGAACTTCTGCCTGTATTACCAAAAGTCCTCTTCTTGTATTTTATGTAGTATGGCTATAAGCGACAAAAATTTGTGTTCACAACTTTAGAGAATGCATCGCAAAAAAGTATTACCTGTATTACCAAAAGTCCTCTTCTTGTATTTTATGTAGTATGGCTATAAGCGACAAAAATTACAATATTTGTCAACAAAATAACAGTGGCCTTTATATTTTTTAGTTGGCAGTAATGATGCTTGTTTGAATATAATGCATAAATTGTAACGCGTACGGTTACTGAAAGAAATAAAGCACATTGTTCTCGAAATATTCTCGAATAATAATTGAACAGCTGTTTAATTGTCGCGAATGATTCGCGAAAAATTTGCTCTTTTATCTCTGTCCGCATCTGTAATTGGAGTAATATATATCGAAAAATTTAACTAGTCGTGTTGCTAGCCTAACCACGGGGCCCAAAACATAACCATCTTTTCAGTCGGGTAACGCATATTTTTGAGTGTAGAATAAATCCAAATTATATTTCAATAATAATAATTGAGAATGTTGAATTTGGTCCGATATATTCTGGACAATATTATAATTTAACCGCGAATTGTCGATTTCAATGATTCCATCCGGTATTTGGAAATTAGTAAATTTTCTATCGAATTTGGATGAGCAACTTTATTTTTTTGTTTCTGTATTGAAATGTTTGCGGCTGTTTTTGATGTACAGAAATTGTGCAATTTTCTTATAAATATTTATGTGGTAGTTGTGATGTATTTAAACTGCTCGTGCTAAATTCTTCAAACCAAAATAATATTCTATGCTATAATGGTTTTTTTATTTTTGTTTTAATTATTGTGAACATATTAAGAGAACATTATGAATTTTGTGAGGAGTCATCATGTTGTGTTTTTAATAATTATTATGGAAAGCATGATTTTAGCATGTGAATAGAACACAACAAATTTAGTTCTGGTTCCTTAATACAGTTTAATGCAAATTTTATCAATATTTACACATTATTTTCTATTGATTCTTGTATTTTGTTATAATCGTTTTAATCGTTCTGTTATAATTTTTTGGCTGGTACTATAAACTTAGCGTCATATTTCACATTCGGTCGACTATTCACACCAGTGACGCTTCGCACTTATCGGCATGGAGAACAAATTGTGTGATTTTTAGCTCAACATATAGCATTATAAGGTTTGCTAAAGCTTGTCATTGTACAATTTTGTTTTAGGTAAGTCGTTTACTGGCCGCGAATTCGACGACCTAGCACCGTCGGCACAGTCGGATGCCGTACGCCACGCGAAACTGTTCGCTCGTGTCGAGCCCGCCCACAAATCAAAAATTGTCGAGTATCTTCAGGGACACGGCGAAATTACGGCCATGGTAAGTGTGTTATATTATTTGTCAGTGACATGGCTGAGTGTTATATTATTTGTCAGTGACATGGCTGAGGTATTTTCATGATTGGTTATTTTGCTAATTTCTAGAGATGCTCTTGAAAAATATACCTGAGCGGGTTTAAAAATACTGGGGTCTCGAATCTTTTCCCTGGACATGTACAAAATAGCCAAATACAACTAGCTGCTCCATTCTCTGATATTTTTGCGAGGGGACATATTAGGGGTTCTTTGGCTTGAACCGGCTTCACAATTTGAAAATTCAGTGTTTTTCAGGACAAAACGCTAAACCTGGTAATAGATAATTTAAAACCGCAAAAATGACTCTATTGAGGTAAAAAACAACTTTTCAGCTAATTATTTTTACTGGACTTAATAAATTTTTTACTTTAGGAATGAATAAAAAATTTTGTCAAGATTTTACATATTGGAGGTAGTTTTTAACACGGGAAGCAAAAATTTCCCCAAGCGCCCAGCGGGAGGGGGGCACTCGCAGTTTGCCAGAGAGCACCGAAAAATGCCGGGAGTGTCCCTATTCTCCACTTTGGAGAAGCCAGTAACAATTTTACAAAACGCCGTCTGAGCGTATATTCGAGCGAAATTGGGTGTAGCGAGCATTCATAATTTTAACAGGATTCGCTGTTTCTGTAGGTCGCGCTTTCTTTTACTTAGGATTTTGCCTTGAAAATTCGAAGTATAAGCAGTAATATTAAGTTTTGTTATAACTTTGTCAGTGCGATCATTTTGTTGCCACCTCAAAATACCTGGAGGAGGGTGCGGTGGGTTGACCGGGGGTGGGGAAGTCCTGAGCGAGCTCAATGATCCAGAGGGCCCTCAAACCTCTTTAGAGAGGCCAGATTTGTGAACCCGGTAAATCTTACTATAGGACTATATGTTTTTGAAGGTATCACATTCTACCTTAGTATGTTAGTAAAATGTATCACGTTTTAGCTACACGGTTTAATTAATTGATGCTGCAATAATTATCATACATTTTAGAATTAACCAATATAATCATCTCTGCTGTAAGTTGCAATAATTTCATTTGAACACTTATATTCAGATATGAATGGTGTGCGATTTATGTTGCCTTTTTAATCTAGGTAGGCGAATCGTGCGAACACTATGGATTTTTCATATCCACGGTTATGTTTGTTATTGTCGAAAGTAGGGAACCGATCAACTATCGAATACCGAATAGTTGACTGGCCGATGTTAGTTGAAAAATAGAGTCAAAATCTGCCCACCAGATATCCTAATTTTACGGCCGGAGTCCTGATAATGATGCTGCAAACCGCTAAATACGTCCAACGTGTTGCAACTTTGGTAAGACAAGATGCGTTTGAGACTCATCAATTCAGTTCGCAGCCGGATCGAATGTTCTGATCACCACAGTTATGTTCTTCATCAGCCGTGCACTATCTCGCTGCCATAATAGTTGCGAAATTAATACTTTGGGGTCTAAATGCAGCAGGATTTGTTCGTTTTCTTTGACACATCGTGAATGTGAAGTGAGACATCATGCTATGCCGTTCTACATACCTACATAAGCCTAACCCTATGTCTACCGCCCCGAACGCCACGCACTGGGCCGTTCTTTTTTTAACGATATGACTTCACGCACCAATTATTGCTGTTGTGCAGATGATGAAGTTATAAAAAAATGAATACAAAACAAAATTATAACTTCAACCTAACAAACGAGAGCACAAAGCAAAAAAAATTCATCGAACAAAAACTATCGCTGACTCAGCAACACAACACAAAACGACCTGTTGCATGGTGCACGTACATACAGTCGTGGATTTATAGAGTTACAGATTTATATATTTCTCATCATACATAGGTGTTGCGAACAACTATTCGGTATACGGCCGAATAGTAGGGGCCGAATATTCGGTATTCGGTGAAATTAGGTGTTCGGTCGTTCCCTAGTTGAAAGGCTGATCAAAACTGAATGCATTATTAATTTCTATCGTAATGAGAATTTATTATAATTGTAGATCTGGCTCGTGGCCAATAATATACAGGTAATTTATTTTGCTGTCTTTTTTCAGACTGGCGATGGTGTTAACGACGCTCCGGCGTTGAAGAAAGCCGAAATCGGCATTGCTATGGGATCCGGTACGGCAGTAGCCAAATCGGCCTCGGAAATGGTTTTAGCAGACGACAACTTTACGTCGATTGTGGCCGCAGTCGAGGAAGGTCGAGCGATTTACAACAATATGAAGCAATTTATTCGTTACCTCATTTCGTCGAACATTGGCGAAGTTGTTAGGTGAGTTGTTCCCTTAGGTCCTGTGATGGTGGGGCTCGTTTTATTCTTGTTTCAGGAGGACATGATACTATTCAGGGACATCGCCAAAATCTTTTTTGTGATGCGCGAATTTAATGAAATAAATAGGATAAGAGTATTGGGTTTATGGAAGCAAGTCGCGAAGTAGTTAAACTTTGAGTGTCTATTATGTGTTCGCTCAGTGGAGTATCGTGTTTTAAATCGATGGATTAAATCATTGTTCATACATGTCTATTTGAACACCACATGGCTGTTAATACTGTAATTTCCTGAACTAAGTTCTTAAAAACATTTTGTTTATGCTTAATCTATTTACTGAAACCGGGCGAGAAAATCATACCTGGTTAAGCTACCGTTTCAGCTTGCAAAAAGCTTTTATCTGTTCGTAACAGTCAGCCATAACTCATCACCGGATGGATGATTTTCAAATTTTTTGTTACACTTTTAATAACAATTTGTCTTATTTTCTGATGTATAATGTTACGCATTAAATTTTTTTTAACAAAACATCGCAGAGTAGACGCCGATTGTCCACATTGTCATACGGCTCCCCGATATTTCAAATTATACTAAAAAGCTGTCGAGTACTGTATTCGATATCCGATAGCTATTTACGTAATTTTTTTCAGAGCAACCGTTTCCTAGTTGCATAACAACATTTCAAAACAGACGCCGATTGTACACATTGTGGTTTTGCCTATACAGCGTAAACCCAGACATTTTAATTTACGCTGAAAAGCTGTCTAGTGCCTCATTCGACATTCGATAGGTATTTTCGCAAATTTTTGAGAGCAACCGTTTTCTAGTTGCGTACAAACATTTTAAAAAAATTAATAAAACAAGAAAAATAATATTTTCAAACTTCTGAGTAAGCTGGAGCGTCTGTTCCTCCGAGTGACCGCTTTCCACGTTCTTACAGATGATCCCTCAGTTTAGGGCGTGATGGTTGGGTTTTATTCTAGTTCCAAGAGTGCATCACTATTTTAAGACATATTCCAAGATGGTTTTGGTGGTGCGGAAATACAATGGAATTAAAGCCAGGGCTTTTAGGTTTTTGGAAGCAAGCCGTGCAGTAGCGAGATTGTGAAAGTTTAATAGGTATTTGGTCAGAGGATTGGTCACTATATATATTAGCCTATTTACCAACATTTTAAAAAAGCCAAAAATTAAAATTTGCAAAATTATGAGTAAGCCAGGGCTATTGTTTTCACAGGTGACGGCTTGCTAAGTTTCTGCAGATGACCGCTGGGTTTACGTGGTTATCTAACATTTTAAGCGTGAAGGATTTATCGTGCAGAGAATTTTTTGTTATGCATGTTTCACTGAGAATTTTTAGACATTTAGTATAATGTTACTAAGTTACGCTGTTGTGTGCAGTTACTAATGTTTTTAATACATTACAGCCATTGTAACTCTGGTACAATTTTGTATGCAGTTACGGCAGTGTTACATGTTAGTGTAACTTTATTAAACCGCTGTGCAACAAGTAAAAATGAAAACTGTAACTAAGTTATATTGCTGCATTTAGTTACGTGTCTTTGCAATCTCGTGTAACTGAATTTCACCTGTGTACGTAGTTACAAAAGTTCAACACTTTCGATTAACTCAATTACAGTGTGTAACAAAGTTACCCGTTATGTTGTTGGCGAACGTAACTGGGTTAGTCTCCGAAGCGTAGTTACAGAAGTTAGACATGTTTGGTATAGCTTAATGAAGTGTTCTTGAAAAATGCGTAAAACATATTTTAGATTCCAAGGCATGGTTGTGTTCCCATGTTAACGGCGGTTACCATTTTATAATGCATGTCGTAGCAGCGATTCAGGGACCTATCACCACCCCTCTCCAAGGAGCTGGCCTACCTCCTCAAGGTACCACCGTACCCCTCCTGAGCCTCCGCAAACAGCGCGGAAATTTTGCAAAAATTGGGTGATATTGGCAAAAATCCGGGTGCGATGGGGTTGGAGGTGGTCAACTTTTTCTCACCACTCATTCACCACCCCTCTGACCCCGGCTACCCCATGAGACCTCGTAACGTCAACGTGTATGATATTATATCAATGTATATATTTATATAATAGATAAAGATTAAAAAACTGGCAACGATTCGGTTATTCATTGAATTTGTTGGATATTGTGGTTACGTTTGTATCGCTTGAAAATTTGGGCGGCTGAATAAGCTATTTCTATATCAATCGTTGCGAATTAAATCCGGCATATTTTAAATGTACAACCTAGATAAAATAATTTTTTCGGTGTCTGAAAGATTATCTCACACATATTCTTCATTTTTAGACATGTGCCATTATGTCATAGCATACACTCTAAAAACCTTGTGCTAAAATCGATTTTTACAGTTGTCTGAATTAATTGGAATAGGAAGTCTTCATACGTTATGTTCGGCATTTCTGGAAACCTATAAAATGATTCGGCTTTTCCACAGGTAGCCATGTAATTCACTTATGAAAGGTGATTAATATAATTCTTACCACTGTCCACTTTCGTTATTGTTCAAAATAAGTTAAATCTTAGTATCATTAAAATAACAATGAATGTACCTGTTGAAACGAGAAAGATTTTGGCATGATAATATGAAAACATACCTGCTGTTGCATTTGAAAGTTAACACTAGTAGCCGTTATGTGACCATATAAGTCACTCTGGTTTGCACATTGTATCAAAGAATTTCAGAGCTGTAACTTAAATTACGCGATATTGAAAAGTCACGTAATTAGATACGGCTGTTTTACTTAGTTACACAGTGTTCATTTTTACTTGTACACAGCTGTGTAATAGAGTTACACTAACTTGCAACACTGGTGTAACTGCATACAAAATTGTAACGGAATTACACGGCTGTAACTTATTACAAAAATCTGTAATTGTATACAACAGCGTATCTTTTGTTACAGCGGCAAAGTCGAAACGTCATGTAGATAGAGGTCTTATTTTTCGACGTGATCCGTGTAACTCAGCTGTAAAAGTATCAAAGGTTATTGGTTTTCGGAATACCGCGTGCAATTATCTAAATAATTTTTTTGATAGTCGGCAGTAGCTGCTACACATATATACAACGGGTCTTTGGTCGTCGACAAGCGAGCCACTGCCGCAAAATTCGGAGCACTGTGAGCGTGTTTTTGCTTCTTGCTGCTGTTCTAAATTGCTATGTTATTACCTTATCTATGTGGTCATAAGCTCATTATTGCTTTTACGTCTGGGTTTTTATCCAATTGAATTCATTAATGTGCTTATTGAATTATAATCTGCTTATTCAGTTTATTGTATTTTCCTTTTGCAGCATCTTTTTAACGGCAGCCACCGGCATGCCCGAAGCGCTCATCCCAGTTCAACTGCTTTGGGTGAATTTGGTTACCGATGGCCTGCCCGCAACTGCGTTGGGTTTCAATCCACCCGACCTTGACATTATGGAACGGCCGCCGCGGTCTGCTAACGAAAGCCTTATCTCCGGCTGGTTATTTTTCCGGTATATGGCAATTGGAGGTACGCGTCATAAATATTTTATTTTAGTGTGTATAAGCATCTGCAAATTTTCGTTTTGGAAAGTTGCAGAAGCTACAGATTTTGAACGTACTGCTTTCCGTATGTACTTAGGGGTAAGCTAATCAGATGTTTGGTCTGAGGAGTCAGTTACGGTCAACTTGGGGTCGTGTTGTAACGGTATAGGAAATACATGGTACCCGCGACCGGAAATAATTTGACATCGTTGGAGAACCGAGAATATGAAATTTTCTAAAGGAATGCTAGAAACATAAGCGAAAACTTTTTTTAAAACACAAATAAATATCTAATATTTCGACTACACCCCAACATTGACTATTGGCCGACCATGTTTAGCGTTGCTCATGTTTGGTGACTCGTATCTGTGTTTTTCCACCCAGACCTGACAGCCATGCCACCAACTGCCTGGTTATACAGCAAAACTCCAAAACTAAGATTTTGGTATATCAGAATTTGTTTTTACTACGACATAGGTAAACGGTGTTGAAAATAGCAACATTGAAACGGCAACGGATCATGTGGCAAAGTGTAGTTGTCAGTTTCGTCATAATGTTGGTAGCGGTGGTTGTATCCGCACATATGTACGGTATGTCATGTTTGCTTACGAGTTAGAAACCGCATCGGGTCCAAATTTTCAGACTCACCCCGCGGAACCCCGGTAAAACGTTTCTGCAGCTTATATTGGAAAATTTTTTTAATATGTCACTGTAAAGGTCGCCCTTATCAAAATCCTGGAATTTGAATTATAAAACGGCGAAAATTGTCTTGAAATATGCACAGGGACCACGGTAGTGCTCGATTTTGAAAGACATCTAGCGATGGATTTCGCTATAATTTTTATTTCGTATTGTTTGTGCCTGAGAAATTGTGTCATACTTCTAAATTTTTCTGGGCTACTATAGCATAGCCCTTCCAATATCTCCTAAATTTGATATAATTTTGATTAAGTACGATACAAATCATTTAACAAAATTTGTCGTTGTGAGACAGCTTTATACAGAATGAAATTAACGCAGCTTTCGCATATTGATATGTAGATCATTGGATTTAAGAGCAAAATTTTGTTTTATATTATATTGTTTTTTCGATGGCAAAACATCCGGAGGACCTAGAGGTGATATCAAGCTCTATCAAAGCGTGGCTAGGATATACAATATTATTAACATTAAAGCTTGTAATCTTATTTTGGCATAAGACAAGTCGCGTACAGTATTGTCTAAAAGTGATAAAATGAAAATATATTTATGTCGGTATTATGCATATCGCTGTGATACGAATACTATTAACAGCGCACTTTTATTTTGGCAAGGAAGGCGAACGGTAGAACGCTTTTTCGAAAGATCATGAAAGTGTTTTTGTGTTATTGTCACTCATAACTCATCTTTGAATGGATGCATTTCGGCAATTTTTTTTGTGCAATAGCAAAAGTGATAACGATTTGTCTCTTTGTTGACCGCTAAGAACACCGACATCGTTTTCCTGGTCCAAATGGCTTAAATTGGGTTTCAAAGGTTCTTGATCTGGCCATGCCATACCTGTGTTTCGAGCAGCTATTTTGCGAAACGTCACAATGAAAAACGGACACCGCTACTCGCAATCAACTCACTCAGATTACATCTTTCGTGAACAACGCTTTTTGGGCCTTTCTGGGCCTGAACGTAATTCGTCGACTCAATGCCAAAAATATCGATTTTTTTAAATTTTGGCATGATATTGCGCGTTTTACCGGACAAGCAGTGTTTATAGATTATCAAGCACACGGAATACGATTTTATCGTTATCGAGAGTCCAACTTAACTACAGTACCCGCCATAAATGACTGTCGCTCGCTCGACACTCGCTCGAGACTCGCTCGCGACTCGCTCGAAATAAATTTGTTCTAAAAATAGAATTTTCTATTAATTTAAAAAGTTGCGAAATCTCGAGCGAGCCACTCGCTCGCGACTCGCTCGAACTCGCTCGCTCGAAATGCGACGGTCATTTTTGGCGAGTACTGTATATGAGATTTTTTTAGGGATTTCTAGGGGTTTATGCTCGACGAACCCTATTTCCAACAAGTAGTCCGTTTTCATTTGTTTGGCTATAATGGTGCGTACACGGCTTCAAGTTAATATAGTATATTAGTCTATATAAGTTTATTGGTACGCTGAATAAGATGACATAGTTATCTAGACACCAGCGTGATTATTTCTTGCATTTTCTTTTTTTCGAGTAGTTTAGGGTCAAAGGAATGTATTTCCACCATGTAGTGTGTCCTTGGTTATATGTTGCATGTAGGGCGTCGAAAATGGTCTATTATAGGTTTTTCGGTACGCTGAATATGATGGTTTAGTTTATCTCGAGTCCAACTTGACTATATTATAGTTTTTCAAAGATTACGTAAACAACAACGAACCGCGATTGCTTTTTTCAGGTTCGCTTACGAGATACTATGATATTACGAAAGAATGCTGTGACCATAAAGCTTTTTTTGCCTCAACCGCAATAAGTCATAATATTGTAATAAATCCTATATCACCGCATAATATTACTGTCGTGGGCAGAAATAAGTACAAATAGTCGTTCGAAATTTCGATCGATTGAGATTAAACGAAATTTCGATCGATTTCGTTGTGATTACAATTCTAGCGTAATTGAATTTCAAATTTGTAAAATTTTGGTCGAACGAAATTTCGATTTATATCTATTCGATTTATATATATTCATTATAGGTTACGTGGGCTTCGCGACGGTGTTTGCTGCGATGTGGTGGTTCGTTTTGTACGATCAGGGCCCGGAAATTTCATACTTCCAAGTCACGCACTGGATGAGATGTGAAATCGAGCCCGAGTTCTTTCCTGATATCGATTGTGCGGTGTTTTCGGATAATCATCCGAATGCAATGGCATTGTCGGTATTGGTGACAATAGAGATGCTAAATGCGTTGAACAGGTAAGTCAATAAAACTGGGTCCAACAGGGAAAATATACAGGGAATGCAGGGAAAACGAGGTGTACTGACAGGGAAAATTAACTTATTCCTGATTTGGCGCAGTATATAGCAACGCTAACATACATCACGATTTCGAACATCTAAATTTAGTGCGGATTTTAATGCAAAGAATTATTAACTGAGTGAAGCTTTGAACCAATAATTTTTCCCATTTCTTAAAGCCTAGAGCTCCGACTTGCGATTCACTTCTTGTATATCCTATTAATTTATTGTAAAACAATACGTAACTGAACGAAGTACAGGAACATAA